>BGPR01018412.1:0-16329 GCA_013235015.1 Araneus ventricosus | reverse complement strand
AAAATGTCAATATTTATCAATTTCAATGTAGAAGTTTTTAATAGTGACACTGTTTTCTCTCAGAATGCATAGTCGAGTTTTTAAATTGCCGTACACACACATACAGAGACGGAATCCTAAGAACTGCTTTTTATAGTTACAGCTATCTAAAATGTCTATTTATCAAAATTTAAATGTAGAAGTTTTTAATAGTGAAACTGTTTTCTCTCAGAATTCATCGTCGAGTTTCAAATTGCCGTACACACACATACAGAGACGGAATCCTAAGAACTGCTTTTATAGTTACAGCTATCTAAAATGTCAATATTTATCAAAATTTAAATGTAGAAGTTTTTGACAGTGACAATGTTTTCTCTCTGAATGCATCGTCGAGTTTTTAAAATGCCATACACACTAATACAGAGACAGAATCTTAAAAACTGCCTTTTATAGATAGTTATCTAAAACGTCAATATTTACCAAAATTTCTATGTATAAGTTTTTAATAGTGACTCAGTTTTCTCTCGGAATTCATCGTCGAGTTTCAAATTGCCGTACACACACATACAGAGACGGAATCTTAAGAACTGCTTTTTATAGTTACAGCTATCTAAAATGTCAATATTTACCAAAATTTCTATGTATAAGTTTTTAATAGTGACACTGTTTTCTCTCAGAATTCATCGTCGAGTTTCAAATTGCCGTACACACACATACAGAGACAGAATCCTAAGAACTGCTTTTTATAGTTAGCTATCTAAAATGTCAATATTTATCAAAATTTCGATGTATAAGTTTTTGATAGTGACAATGTTTTCTCTCAGAATGCATCGTCGAGTTTTTAAAATGCCGTACACACAAATAAAGAGACAGAATCTTAAAAACTGCCTTTTATAGTTAGTTATCTAAAACGTCAATATTTATCAAAATTTCGATGTATAAGTTTTTGCTAGTGATAATGATTTCTCTCAGAATGCATCATATATAAGGAAATAAAAATAAATACAAAGATATGAAGCAATAAAAAAAGAAGTGTAAAAAAAACCGTTTTTCTTTTACGAAATCACTAGCAAACATAATGAAGAACAAGAAAAAAGTTCTTATTTCTCTTTCTCGAGGGACATTTCAATGAAATGAAGTGAAAACTACCAGCCTTCAATTCCTGTTTCTGTATAATAAATTTGTTAGTGGCTTTCAAACAAGATTATCGAAAAAAAGTTTTCTTTTTCGTTTTTACCCATTGAAACATTTTCGTGTTCATTTACTAACATCGAGTGTTATTCGCTGCACTTCAAATGATTAATTCCTACGTACTTTTTTCTTCTGAAAAGGATCGGGTGCTTTTCGAAGTGTCAGCTTTACATTCTTTGGATGAAAACATGGTATTGAAAACTCCTTCGATATTAACTTTTTTTGGTTCCCTCGAGATGTCGATACCTGCACTTCAGATTGTGTTTAGGTTTCATGATGTTGTTGGAATTAGTTTCAGGTGACAAAAAATGTTGAATCTTTGCTAATGTATTTATTAGAAATATTTTTCTACCACATTAAAAAGAATAACATTCATAGTATTAAATTTTTATATTTTGGATTAGATAGGTCTTCTAGTGGTCCATATCAGAAAAATTAGAATAATAACAACTAGCTGTGTGTCCCGGCGTTGCACGGGCTATCACGAATAATAGGATATTCCCGGGCGGAGAGAGGCGAGGTCACGTGAGACCTTGGGATCCATATATTTTCATATACCCCGCCTCCGTTTTTCTCTACAATCAACAAATATTGTCACTTACTTTCCCTAACAAACGTTACGAAGTCAAGCACTTTCATACAAAAAAAAAGCATGAAAACGATTTTTTTCTATTCTTAATAAATCCAAACACAGAAGCTCGCTCAAAAAGAAATACCAACTTCCGTTGAATAAAAAAAATGCAACACACACACCGGATGCGAAAACTAATAATAGACAAAAAAGAATCCACCGTGAATGAATTCACCATGCTGCTAATAGATGGCAGCACGTCAATTCATTCATTTTGACGTTTTGAATTAATATCTTTTTAACTAATTTTAATTTCGGAATTTCAATGGTCAAAATGGATTTCTTGGAATATTTCCCATCTATCGGTACTTTCGGCTCGTTTCAGCATTCAGTGGTTCGTGAGAATATAGCCGGACATAGATACATACGTTTGTTTACCTTCAGATTTTAATAGTAATGATTAAATAACAATAAAACTGGAGTTTAGGTTAGTTGATAAGGATTATTCTTATTCCGTATTAACCCTTTGCGGCGCAGTGTGCCAGCTGATGGCACACCTAATTTCTCTCGCTTCTCAACCGTTAAATTTAACTATAAATGTAAAATAATATGTTTAGGATAGGGCTAACAGTACTCCTGTCAGAATGTATATAGAAGCCTCAGGAAATTTAGTTTCGGAATAGGAATTATTAGAGTTAAAGTTTGGGAAAATTCCTCAACTCGGAGATAAGAGATTTTTTTCAGTTCTGGACGTCAACAATTTTAGCAAATTAACTCTGAAATTTTCCTCAAATATTCTTGAAGTTCTAATTTACTATTTTCTGTAAGATTCAACCATATTTTTTGAGTGTATCAAAGTGGCTGTATCCCAAGGGGGTTCTCATACGAAAGGGGGACGACCCCCCTCAGAGTGAAGCAAGTTTTTTAAAAAAATTTGTAGATTCTATGTCTAGACAATAAACTAAACCCATTCGTTATGTTTTTTCATCATATTTAAAAAAATTTAATGCCTTGCACCTACAATGGTTAAAAAGAAACTCATTCGAAAAATTTAAATTTTATATTTTGATTTGAATAAGCCCATGCCTTCTCTTGACTGAGATCAGAAAAGTTGGAAATATTTACTTTCTGAGAATACTGCAATGAATGAGAATTAAATAACAATAAAACTGGAGTTTATTTAGGTAAGCTAATGTATTTATTAAGAATATTCTCCTGTTTTTAAAAAGAATTATAGCCACAATATTAGATTTTAAAATTTTGCGATTTAAAAGCCCACGTCTCCTGTTGGTTCAGCTTTAAAAAGTTAAAAATTTTGCTCTCGGAGAACGCTAATAACTATAGAACTTGATCTTGGGTTTGTTTCAACTTTACCGTTTTCAACTTTAGCCATTTTTTGGTTAATCTGGCCTCTAGGTTGCGGCAAGTGGAACAACAACAGGAAAAGTCACTTATTATGCTTTCTTACTTAAGGTATCCGACTGTGTTCGGAGACATTTTTTTGAAAAATAACTTGAATATATTTTTAATGTTATTTTTCAACTGCATATGTTTTAAAACTATGAAAATGTGCTTAAAATTAGGCTCTCAAAATAATATTTTTAAAAAAACCTCAGAAATTTGAAGAAAAATGACTGAAATATTTGTCTTACGCTAACAGCCATAGACAAAATCATATTCTAAATACACATAAATCCTTGTAGGAGTACATTTTTATGACAGTTATCTGTGTTATGCTCTAAAACATTTCTTGTACTTCAAAATAGTTTCGAGATATAACTGAACATAGTTACTGAACTGGTAATTTTTCATAGAAAATTCTTTTCGTTTATATTTAAGCACTAAAAAATAATACTTGATTTTAAAATTGACCTTAGTTTTTAGAGGAAAACATCAAGCATATTACAGGAAACAATCTCAGAAAATTTCATATCAATACTTGAATAACTTTTTGAGAAATCATTGTTACGGTCGACAGTTTTCCTCAAAAATATCATTTCTCAGAAAACACATTTAAAGTTTTCATGCGACATAAAAAAATGCTTACAGCTCGGTGATAAAACAGCTGTAACTCCATTTGTAATTCACGTAAAGTAAAAAGTGAGACAGTTTTAGAAAGCTGGTTATACAGGCTGCAAAATTAAGTCATAAAAAGTTTTTTATAATTTCATCAAAAACGACGATTTTAAACTAGTCAGATACCTTAATGCATTTTGTTAATTAACATTGCATGTACTACAGTCGGACCTCTATTTAACGAAGTCGCTAAATCCCGAAAAAAAGTTCGTTATATGGAAAATTCGTTAAATAGAGATTCACTTTTTAAAATACTTTAAACTACACAAAACAGATTCTATATTCATAAACACTAAATATTATTAAAAAAGTAATTAATCACACCGTTATTTTGTAAATTAATATCTACTTGTTTTATATATTTTACCCATCAAAAAGAAATCTGCCAGGAAAACAAGAATAAAACAAAACATTGTCCAGGAATACACTGTATTTTCAATTAAAAAAATAATTTTATATTAAAATTAATGAATTTTAGCATTTCATCATACGAAGGTTTGTTTATTTCTGCATCATGATCATTTCCATCTTCATCATTTTCGTCTTCATCGCAATTCATTGCTGTATTGTTTTTATTTTACACACTGTCCACTTCAAAACTGCCTCATCCACATCTTCATAGACACATGCTTTTAAACGTTTTGAACAAGAATTCGATGAATCATAATTTTGTATCTTATCACGATTTTTTTATTATGGTTGATAAGCTGTTTGGAGGAATACCAAATTTTAAAGCAATATCCTTTTTTTCACGCCTTTATCCACCTCATGAAGAATTAAATTTTTTTTCTTTGATGTTCAAGCACTTTTGCTTTGACATTTTCCAGCTTCAAAGTCATTGATCACCATAAAATATGTTAAAAGAAAGAATAAGTTTGAATTGTTCAGAAATATTTTGAGAAATAGGGAGAAAAAAAATATTGGATCACAAGAAAAAGTTCGTTAAATAGAGAATGCACTTCGCTATTTGGAGGTTATTTTACTATGAAATTCGCAAAATGTTCTTGGTTCCAAGAAAAAGTTCGCAAAATAGAGAAATTCGTTAAATAGAGGTCCGACTGTATTTTAAACATTTTTTTCTTTTACAGTTTTCTCCCTTGACATCTAATTCGCCACTATCTTTATAATTTTTTTCATCGTTAATTTTAGTAATCTGTAATGATGCATCTTCAAATTTCTTCCAAACTATTATTACATGCATCTTTAAGTATTATGCCATGAGATAGGCAATTAAAATCCTTTTTATTTGCTGCTTTAAAATATGAAATAAGAATATTCCTATTCCTATTCGACACTTCAATGATTTTAATTCTATTTATTTTGAAAACATGCAAACAAATAAAGGAAAGAGTTTTTATCAGTTCCAGAAAAATTCATTTGAAATGGAGATTGAATATTATTTAAAACTAAAAAGTGATATTCGAGCAATTAAAAAATATTTTAATATAAAAAATTCATTTTTCACTTGTCATTTTGTTTTACTATTGTTGTCCGATTTGTGTTTAAGCAAATTTATGGTTATA
The DNA here is from genome assembly GCA_013235015.1 of Araneus ventricosus. Classification (NCBI taxonomy): domain Eukaryota; kingdom Metazoa; phylum Arthropoda; class Arachnida; order Araneae; family Araneidae; genus Araneus; species Araneus ventricosus. The sequence continues at coordinate 10,989 of BGPR01018412.1, read as the reverse complement.
GTTATGGTTTAAAATAAAATTTCAAATGAATAAATAATTGAATCTAAACAAGATACAACTCGTGACTCCAAAAAATACCCTCAATCATGATTCATATCGGTGAATACATTAAAAAAAGATTTTTTTGTTTATATACGGTTTCTTTCAACTTGGTTTTGATTCGAAAATGTCAAATATCGGAAACGGGACTTTATCACAAAAATTGCAAGGAAAGCAACAAAAGAAGGATCCAAAGAAAAGAGCTTTGAAAACAAGATTCGAATAAAAAGTGTCATTAAATCTTAACCAAAAATGCTTTTAATTAGATTTTTCCATCCAGGATTAGATAGTTCTTTCATTGTGAATCAAAACCGCATGATGAAATAGATATTTTTTCAAATGAGTTCTATTCGTATATGAATTTAGAAACTTCATTAATTAAAGTTACATTCGCAATCTCGTTCTATTAATAGTAAGCTTTTAAGGAGCTCGAACTTAATCCGACAAATTTTATCAAGCTCATAAAATGTTTCTTTAATTCTGCTTACTTTCTGAGAAAAATGCGTAAAAAAAGTTTTATTGGTGAAAAACGTTGTTTTCCGTAAAATGAAGATAGAAATTCAAATTAGGGAAGAAAAATGTCAGGGCTCAAAAATAGTTTAATAAAACTATTTCTTTTAAACACATTTTATTCGTTTATAGAAAGGATTAACCATTTTCATTGACCTCGAGATTTTGATGAATTCCCACTTTTTAAACCTGAGTGAGTTAGAGAAAAAAAAATCATTTTAAAATCGTATCTTTCTGTATTCTTGTACGCTGGTTTCTAGCAATTAAGGAAAAATTAGAAAAAAATGTTATTTTAAAATTTATATTCGTTCGATTTTAATGAATTTTAGTAGAAACATTAATAAAACAGTGTTTCATAAATTAGACACAAAAGATAAACAATTGGCTTATATCCTGCTTTGAAAATACACAAACTCGGAACATACCACAAAACTTAGTAAATGAGATCGATGTATGATCAGATGATCACACATCGATCGAATCCAGAAGATCTGAATTGGGTCGATGGGTCCTGTGACAGACTGCCCTACAACGAGGACCTTCCATTGCACTAAACACTGTGTTGAAAATCAATCTCTCTGACAGAATGCCCTATAATGAAGACCTTTCATTGCACTAAACACTGTGTTGAAAACCAATCTCTCTGACAGAATGCCCTATAATGAAGACCTTCATTGCACTAAACACTATGTTGAAAACCAATCTCTGCGACAGAATGCCCTATAAAGAGGACATTTCATTGCACTAAACACTGTGTGAAAAATCAATCTCTGTGACTGACTGCCCTATAATGAAGACCTTTGATTGCACTAAACACTGAGTGGAAAACCAATCTCTGTGACAGACTGCCCTATAATGAAGACCTTACATTGCACTAAACACTGTGTTGAAAGCCAATCTCTGCGAAAGACTGCTCTATAATGAAGACCTTTCATTGTACTAAACACTGTGTTGAAAGCCAATCTCTGCGACAGAATGCTCTATAAAGAGGAAATTTCATTGGTTTTCCACACAGTGTTTAGTGCAATCAAAGGTCTTCATTATAGGGCAGTCTGTCACAGAGATTGCACTAAACACTGTGTGGAGAACCAATCTCTGTGACAGACTGCCCTATAATGAAGACCTTTGATTGCACTAAACACGATGTTGAAAGCCAATCTCTGCGACAGAATGCCCTATAAAGAGGAAATTTCATTGGTTCTCCACACAGTGTTTAGTGCAATCTCTGTGACAGACTGCCCTATAATGAAGATCTTTCATTGCACTAAACACTGTGTTTAAAGCCAATATCTGTGACAGACTGCCCTATAATGAAGACCTTTGATTGCACTAAACACTGTGTTTAAATCCAATCTCTGGGACAGACTTCCCTATAATGAAGATCTTTCATTGCACTAAACACTGTGTTGAAATCCAATCTCTGCGACAGAATGCCCTATAATGAAGACCTTTCATTGCACTAAACACTGTGTTGAAAGCCAATCTCTGCGACAGAATGCCCTATAAAGAGGACATTTGATTGCACTAAACACTGTGTTGAAAACCAATCTCTGTGACAGACTGCTCTATAACGAGGACCTTTGATTGCACTAAACACTGTGTTGAAAACCAATCGACCTGGTGAAAAATGAAAGACACATGGTGCGAATTTTGAACATTAAGAAGATTCTACATGAAGGAAGGTATCATTGAGTAAGGAATACTTTAACGTCGTCCACTAAATCATTAAGACACACATTGTGGACTTTTCCAATATACTTTGCGTGTTATCTTTCGTATTTTCTATTTAAACTGGAAGATTTGAGCCCGTATAAGACGGGCTTTTAGCTTGTCACAGATTTCTTAAGCAAAGTTGTAGAAGGAAATCTCATGCGCATTGGGAGTGTTTAAAAAAATAAAAAAGCAAGAAAAACAGAAATGTTGAATCAATTGACACTAACTTTCGTTTTACAAAATATATAACTATTCAGTTCCAAAATTAAGTATGGAAAAGAAAGCTTTTTAATTGAAACGAAAGTAAAAATCTCCCGGAAGTGGAAAAATAAATTAATTCTAAAGGGGTTCCTCCTCAATGTAAAATAAACCAGCGGGAGTGTTCTCCCCTAAACTTTCTCGTATACTTCCCTAAAAAAGTGCCGTTTCTCTTCCCCCTCTTGGATAAAAAAATTCGAACCTACTGTTACCCAGAATCCTATGACTATCAGAAGGTTTTTCATTATAGTGATTGAAAAATATCTTGGTAAAGAATCAGATTCAAAGAGATGCGTACCGATTTTCCGCTCTTGCCGTCTCAGGGGCAAACTGACGCATTTCGCTCCATAGCCTTCGCGTGCACAGAAGATTGCTTCCAGTACGCATGCGCGTGGAGAGACGGATTCTTTTCAAAAGTAAATTATGCAGACCGACAGACAGTCAACCCTTCGACAGATTTGGCCCAAAATTTGATACGGACCTACATTCATGACGATAAAACCGTGTACCAAATTTTATCCCTCTAGCTATTCAAGTCTTTGAGTTATAGTGTTCGCATGACCGCGGACAGACAGGCAGACTTCCCGTTGACCGACTTTGTCCAAAATTTGATAGAAACCTACAAATTATGTTTAAAGACCACATACCAAATTTCATCTCCGTAGCTCTAATAGTTTTCGAGTTATCGTGTTCACAGGTAGACATAATTCCAAAATTGTGTTTTTGGGACTCGGGGAGGTCTAAAACGTGGAGATTCGTTAAAATCTCGAGTTCGAATTTTTTGACGATTACAATACTTTTTCTTTTGTATACTCCGTATACGAGAAAGTAAAAAGAAAATTTAATGCTGAGCTTAGCTATAAAAAACACCTGTCATGACTAAGAATCCAGTTTCCCATAGTATGCATACTAATTTATAGACAGTGTTTAACAAATAAAAAATACATGAAAAAGAGAACTGATAGAACAAAATTAAGTCTAGCATAACTTCTTTTTAATATTAACCGAGTTTGGCTTTAAAAAAAGAAAGGAAAGCTTTAAACTCCCATAAAAAAAGTCCACTGAAAATGAAGAAATAAATTAATTCTGGTAGTGCTATTAAATCATCACTATCCGCGTGTCGATGAATCGGCATAAATAGAAAATAGCAGGAAACCGCTAAAAAAATGTCTGAATTTTTTGCTGCCGTCTGGAAAGAATCTCTTTTGGCACGTTGCCAACATTCCTTTGCGTTAACGATTTCGGTCGGCTTTTCTATAAGATTTTCTCTTCCATACGTGATTTTTCTTTCCGTCGTAATAATAACCGTAACCGTAAACCTTCTCAGATTGCTTTCCTCCCGGTGGAATAATAATAGTGACGTCTCACTTTTACGCGCTCTCTTTTATGCGCGTTTTTCGCGTTTTTCACTTATGCGCGTTTTTCGCTCATGCGCGTTTTGCGCGTTTTTCGCTTATGCGCGTTTTTTCCGCGGTCCCGGCCTGGGATATAGTAAAACAATGATAAGTCTTACTCATTTATGCTCCGGACTAAAAAAGCACCTCTCACTTATGAGCTGTCGAAAAATTTTTTTTAGTTCAAAAAGTTTTTTCCAGCAGAACAAAAACCCCTTTTTGTTCTGCTTCTAAGAATGCTTCCCTCGCCCTTCTTCTGTTCTTCAGATTCTAGGAACACATTCCTCTAACTTATACACAGGGGTGTACGAGGGGGTTCTTGTGATTGACGTCAATAAAAGTCTCATTTATACAGAGAGGCTCGCTAACTAAAGAAGTATCTGTGGAGTTTTGGTTATGGTTAGATGGTTACGTTTTAAAATGGCGAAAAGAGCGAAATTGTCGCTTTCGTTTAAAATTTATGTTATTAAAAAATTCGAAGAAAACCCTTGCACCACGAAAAATTTAGCGGAGCATTTTAATGTCCCAGAATCGACATTGGGAGCGATTTTTAAAAAATCGGGGGCATTTCTATTTTTTTGTGTTCTTAAAAAATAATTAACGGAAGTTATACACGTATTTGCATTTTGAAACATCTTATTGACATTTTTCAGTAGTATTAATTAACAATACATGTGCACTGTATTGATGCTTCACTTTAAAGACACTCTTTGTGATTTTTCACTTATGCGCGTTTTTTTTCGCTATCCCCTGTGTCCGCACATAAGTGAAAGATTACTGTAATACTAACTTAATTTATCTATCGTTTGACAATTAAGTTCGATCAATTATTTAGAATAATAATATAGTGTATTGCCATCAAGAACATACAAGTGTGCAAAAATTTCAAAATTCTAGCACATCCGGGAGAGAGGAAAAAACCGATAATAAAATTCCATCTTCATAAATATTAAACAAATCAAGCCAAATAAAGGTGTATAAAAATAAATCATTTTCCAACATTTAAATCCATGTTTTATCATGCTATTTTGCAAGTCCTAAAAGTTTAGATATTTAGTCTTGATTCTGTCAACAACCCTTCATACCAAAATATACCGCATGTTCTTCTATTCAAAAATATTGAATTTATTTTTCTAAATTTCACCTTTCTTTTTGCATGCCTTTCCGCGAAAACATCTCCGCCGTTCTTTCTCTGTCTTATTTTCTGAGTGGATTCTCGTGGGCCCCAAAGTTTTTATTTGTGGCTTGGCAATTTGTTTTTCTTTATTGCTTCAGTAAGTTTCAGGAATATATTTAAATTTTCTTTTGTTTCCTGGCATCTCTACTTCTTAGGAATAAATGTTTTGGAGGTAGAATTAATGTCGAATGTTTTTTTAAAAAAAATAGCGACTTTCCAACAGATTATTAAAGAGAGAATTTAATCCCCAAGTGTGTGATGAGCGTAGAATACATAAAACTGAAATCTCTAAGCAAAAAACTATGATTGGCGTGTTTTATAAAAGAGCTGAATTTAAGTTCAAGTGTAAAACTCTTTGTGATTCTCCTTCCAATATGGATTTTAGAGTTTTTAGAAAGGTAATTTTTAGTCAAACTTACAAAATTAAAAAAAAAATGCAATGATAGAAATGATTTTTAATGGCTTTCAATGCTTTTTTTTTAAAGACTCTCAATGACAACCATTTCCCTTTTAATATTCACGGCATTAAAGATCTTATCCTCGAAGGCAGTCTGGAATATACAATCTAAAAACACCATTCATTGAGGCATAGATGAAAACTAAGGGCTTTTTTTTATTTAATATGTATAAATATTTCTATTCCCTAAAATTCCTGTTTTTATTCCTTCTGTTTTGTTTTTCGAATATAGATGGCGCCATCGTTGTAGTGTCTCTTTAAAAAAATAGCTAATTACTTATTTTAAAGGAAAGTTAGTGTGGGATTGTGAAAGCGTGAGGACATTTTTTTCTCTTTTTTTCCTCTATTCTGGGCATGGGTGAAGTTTATTTTTATGATGGCTACTATTAACAGCCAGATGGCTAATACTTTTAAATCAAGCTTATTAGTATTTTTATGTTTGTCTTTGGTTTTGCTCTTTCTTTTAAAATAATGCTTTTTAGATGTACAGATCTCCTTTGTCTTTTGTTGGGAAATTTCGGGCTAAGAGAAGCTATATTTGGCGTAATGCAAGCTTCTTACAGAAATATTTCCCAATTATTATTTCGAATCAATTTCGAATAAAGTCCTTAGCTCTTGAAAAAAATGGACTAGAATGGATTTATAGTTTGTTTTTTTCGATTACCTCTGAGTTTATCTTTGTTTTTTGGCTTTCTTTCAATGATATTGATTTTCATGAGCATACATTACTTATTTTTACTTATAACAAAAGTCTTATGCCCCTTATGTCCTCTTGACCATGGACGAGATTAGCTCCACTGATCAGAGATTCGATTTTAAGAAGAGGGATGGACCCAAGCGGGAGCGAAGAAAAAAAAGCGCGGAAAACCATTTAAAAATGGCTCCGAAAATTTAAAACTGTAATGGAAAAATGAGATTCATTTAAAGTAAAATAAACTGAATAAATAATTAAAAATCAATTAAGTTAAATGATTTTAGAAACGAAATAATGACAAAAGAAGATGAGCGAGCTAATTGCAATATATCACCTTAGAACGCATAAATAAGCAATTCTGCAAATAAGGAAAACGAAAGTTGGCGAAAAAAGATAAAAATGTTTACTCCAATGAAGAAAGTAACACGCAATGAAAATATTGGTTTTCTTAAGCAAACTTAAATTTAAGAAATTTATTTGTTTAAATTAATTAATTCTTTTCATTTTTTTATTTCCTCATTCAGCTCTATAATTGCCGTTTTTAACCCATTTGAGCCGGATTTTTCAGTTTTTCATGTTCAGTTTGAAAGCAGATAATTCATGTTTTTGAGTATAATTTCTTAAACTACCGCGAATAAAATATTCTTAAACTACCGCGAATAAAATATTGTTAAACTACGAATAAATTTTAAGCTACTATTTTTTAAGCCTTACGAATAAAATATTTTATCGTACACTAGCTTTTTACATAAATAAAATATTTTTAAACTACGAAATAAATATTTAGTCAGACAGTTTTTTTAAATACACGAATAAAATATAAACTATAGATATATTTTAAATACTACAATAAATCATTCATATTTTATGAACAGGATAAACACTATAGAATCAATTATCTTTTGTTAATTATTAAATTTAAAACATGATTTGATAGCTGCATGCGTTTAGGGTGGCAGCTAGGGCAGAATGGAATTATCCAAAGAGTAATTTTTCAGTACTTAAACTTCATTAACCGATTATCTAGGATCAAAATTTGACGGATAATCAATTCAGACGGATAACGATATCTCTCACATATATATAAGCTATTAAGGTGAATTTTCCTGCTGGATTATATCATTTGATTTATTATTATAATTTTGTTAATTTTTCAAATTTATTTAATTTTACAAAACTGAATTAATATATAGTAGGCGTAATACTGATATTTTTGAAATACTGATAAGCCCAAAGTTTCATTTACTTTTTTGGATGATGACAGATAAGAGAGAACTGGCTTCATAAAGAGGATATGGGACATCAGTTTGAATGCATAGAACTATCGAAGATATTATTTTTTTTTTTAATTTTATGTAGATCCCCATGCGATTCTGAGGGCGATTAAGAACAGAAAGCAAAATTCTATAAATGAGGAAAGAGAGGAGGAAAAAAAAGAAAACGAGGAAATGATTTATCTGTAGCAAATGCCTTCCCAATTGTTCTTCAACAATGAGTCAGTGTATCGGGAATTGAGGTCAATATCAGTCTCGCTTACCTGTTTCTAATATATGGCTACTAATAAGCAAGCCTCCAAGAAATTAAATTTAAAAACATTTAGTTTATTGCGGTTGGAGCTGCAACTCTTAATGTTTTAATGTAAAAAATATTACTTTTGTTCCATATGTCGGCAAAGAAATGTTAAATGATAGATGAGTATAATATGAGTAGTTATTATTGATGATGAAACCGTTGCCATTGGAGTCATTAGGCCGATGCGGAAGAGAATGTATCGTGATTAATGGAATTACCAGGTTGGAATATTGAAGAAAGTAATGACGCGCTGTGGCCTTTAAGGTTGCAGTTTTGTGTTCCTGTTTGGAAGTTGAAGATTCGTTATGAAAATGAATCTTAATTTCATTATAAAGTTAATGCAAACTGATGGAAGCAATTTCATCACCATCACGATACGTAGCATGAAAGATGCTTTTAAATAGTTAGAAAGAGAATAATACTTAAATGAATAATGATAAATTATATAATTGTGTTATATTCATTAGATCACTTAGTTATTCGCAAAAAGTTTCTATATTAAAATTATTTTTATAGAATATGGTAGAACCACGCTAATCCGAAATTCCGGTTAATCCGAACCGATTTTATTTTCGAAAATTATATGTAATTGAAAAGATTTAAATATGCATACTAAAAACAAAAAGTATCTTTTCAGCATGCACAATTTTGTCCACATTGAAGAAACTAATGCAATTTGCCGAAAGATGAGGTCACTTCATACAGGAGCACATCCATTATTCTAATGAAAAAGGGAGACATATTCTCTTTCTATTGCTTTTGATTTAAAGAATTCAAGAGATAGTAGTACTAAGTACTTATATCTTACATTTTTTAGCACACATCTTTTTCTTTTCTATTTTTATCGGAATTTTGGGTAATCCGAATTTTTTGTAATCCGAACAGGCACTGGTCCCAATTAGCTAGGATTAGCAGGGTTATATTGCAATTAGGTTAAAACCAGAAATAAAATATTTTCTAGAAAGTAATTCATACTGTAAGAAAATATTTAAATTATAGGATGTAAAAAGTTTATATAAATACTGTTTTTGTTCTTGCTTCATTTTAACTGTTTATTTCTCTGATCCTTTGATGTTTTATGATTCAGAGACAAATTAATTCTTCTGGAAAAAAATGGTTGACTGATTTGTGATTGATCTTCCGTAACAAAACAGTTGTAGAAATCCTCAGCTAATGGATATGAGATTTAATCACACATTATTCTTCTTCCTCCTCCTATTTTTCCTCTTGCTGCTATTTGTGGACGTTTGAAAAAGGAAACAAAATCAAACCAAGAAAAATTATACAGATGAAAAGAAAGGAGAAGAGACAAAGAAAGGTTCGATGAACAAAACAACCTTCCATGTTTGCTGGAGTGAGCATTAATTACATTTTAACAAAAGTGGAAAAACGTATATTTCTCTCCTTATATTCATCACTTTGCCGTGCTCTCTCTACAGAACTCAGAATTTTGCCGCGCAACAGTTTTTCGACTTTGAGCTATTAAATAAGGGTACTCGATTATCCCAATTAAAGTCATTAACCAACTGATCATTGGACCTACGTTTCGAATCATTTGAGCTACGTTTTTGCTTCTACTTTGAGCTGTTAAATAAGGGTACTCGATTATCCCAATTAAAGTCATTAACCAACTAATCATTTCACCTATGTTTCGAATCATTTGACCTATGTTTTTGCTTCTACTTTGAGCTATTAAATAAGGGTACTCGATTACCCCAATTAAAGTCATTAACCAACTCATCATTGGACCTATGTTTCGAATCATTGACCTATGTTTTTGCTTCTACTTTGAGCTATTAAATAAGGGTACTCGATTATCCCAATTAAAGTCATTAACCAACTAATCATTTCACCTATGTTTCGAATCATTTGACCTATGTTTTTGCTTCTACTTTGAGCTATTAAATAAGGGTACTCGATTATCCTAATTAAAGTCATTAACCAACTGATCATTTGGTTAATGATCAGTTGATCACTCTGTTTCCAACGGATAATATACTCCCAATACTTTTAATTTACACTACGCCACACTCCTGACTCCAGAGATAAGTCTCCGGTTTGCAGTTTGGATGAGTGTGCGTAGGAACTTTATTGAACAAAAAATAAAAAAAAGAAAGGCTTACATGCAGTGTTTTTAACATCGACGAACAACATGTGAAAATTATAAAAACTATGAAAAATGTGTGTTCACATATGAAAAGAAAGACTCGTGAAGCAAAAACAATTTTAAGACGGGTCCCAAAAGTTCGCTGCATCTATATGCTTTTAAGATGACTTATTAGGGTCCTAGGTATTCGACCTCTAGAGGGTCTTAGTCCATAAGTCTGAGGTCTTGGTGAAGAAGAGAAATCTGAGTCGGAGTCGGATGAACTGGTTGCGCCCGGTTTTATACTTCCAATACCGAAAAATATCAGCATTGTTTTGAAATAATTGCAGAGAATGGTGTAGATCTGCAACTCCAATGGATAAATCGCCATTAGCTCAGTTATTACTGAAATATTCACTTGCTTGTATTGTTTCTTGATCTTTTATTCCTAGTTGGATACCTGTGGTTTAAAATTTATGCTTAGAAAAAGTCTCAATCGTCAACTTGGCATGAAGAACTCTCTCTTTAAAAACGTTAAGAACTTAAGTTGGATCAACGCTTTTAAAATATGGACGCTGAGAGAAGTGTGAGAAATGGATTCTCTAGAATGACTCGAGCGTTGTTCTTTTATGGATTGTTTGTGATTCAGTATGGAGAATATTGTTGGTGTCTGGAAGTCTTTCCTTCTGTTTTCAATCTATGAGAATTGCAATAAGAGGTTAATAAGATTGGTATTCTGGTTGCGTTCCTGTTTATCATCGATTATCAATTCAATACGTAATGCACATTCCTCACTTGGACAACTCGGATGGCGATTAGGTGCAGATGTAATCAACAAAATAATGGGGAAGGCCAATGCAGAGCCTTGACTACTTACTTGAAAGTGCGTCGTCTGAATAAAATATATGTTGTGGGATGTTGGACAAGGAAATCTGGATAAGAATAGTTTGAAAGTGGTGTTGGATGAAATATCGTTTGGATTAAATATCGTTTGGATGAATTAAATATCGGTTTGGATGAATTAAATATCGTTTATCGTTTGGATAATTAAAATATCGTTTGGATGAAATTAAAATATCGTTTGGATAA
>BGPR01018411.1:0-14619 GCA_013235015.1 Araneus ventricosus | reverse complement strand
GTATTCCAAAATCACTTTTCTTAAACTCCAGTTTCGTTCTATTTCCCACACTGGAGGTATATTAAATCTCTCGTTTTGGCATATTTATTACTAAAAGAATATTTTAATCGCTTCTACGCGCACACAAATGGCGAAATCGGCGACTTATTGCCGCCGTGCATTTTTCCTAAAACATTTACGTAATATACTAAAAATAGCCAATATTCCCTTCACTTTGATCACGTGTCTCTCTGTTAAATCCCTACCTGAGAAAAAGCAAGGATTTTCTGCTCTCTTTCGGCTTGAAACCTTATACTGAGATGTATGTACATTCCGTCACTCTCCGATAATAAAAAGAAATTAGTTAATAACTCGGCCTGTTTGTTTTATTTAACGACTACAACAGCGAATACATCTCAAAAGTCGGCAGGATGGTCTGTACGAATAAAAAATTCAAAAAGATGTAAAAATTAAAAAACAAAACAACGTAATGTAGAGTGACGGGAATAACAAAAAATGGCTGACCAAAATAGCTGCAAATTTATCGGAACTTCTAATAATGCCTCCTGAAAAATCAACACCCTATTCTTTGTACTTTTCCTGATGTCCTGAAATCCAGCTGCCAGCAAGGAAATTCCTGATGCAGCGTCAACTCCACTCCACATCTACAATGTTTTTCAAAAGTGTCAACGAAAAGTCCTCACCAGTGTGTTTATTATCTGCTTCAGGAAAAATGTGATTTGATTCTCAAAATTCTAACGGAATATCTATATTGTGCTTCAAATCTTCATTTCGTTTTTCGCTCCTGTTTCGGTTTTCTTCAAAAAGAAAACAATAAGTGTGAAGTGCTCCTCCCCTTTCGAGGAAAAAATTAAATTTTTATTTCATTCGAGCCGCATAAATCTAGGAATTATAAAAATATCAATAGTGTCCGGGTAAGCTAGCTAATTTTGTAGTTAAATTTTGTTGTCTACCCCTATTTTCTGGGGTAGTTTTAGGTGTCTATAATTTTTTTGTCGCACACCATTTTTGCCACCCAGTCGCCGACACTGCGGTGAGGGGAGGGGGTCAAAGGGGTATAGATGCTCCTGATGCCACTAATAGCGGTACCACGTACACAAAATGTTACTGCGTTTATGCTATTTTTTTTAAAGACATATATAATAAGTGGTCAAAAAGAATTTAATGCCCCGGATGCTATTTACACTTGCTAAACCACTGACGACAACTGGGAGCTATACTTAGGGCGCCACTGATCAATTATTAGAAAGTAGATAAAATCCGAACAATTGAGTAAAGGGAATGTTTATTAACCCCCTTGAGTCTCGCGCCCGTCATATTGACGAGCATCGAATTATTACATTTTTAGGCTTATAAACTAAAATTTAATCATTAATTAGCTTCATAATTCGACACAAAAATTACGTAGAATCCATAAGCATCTCAAGTATTCTATGCCTTCTTAGCTGAATGAAAACGACAGCACCTTTCCAAAACAGGAGGGCTCGTCTTATTAGATAGCAAAGAAAATGCGACTCTTAAGGGGTTAAGAGCCACCGAATAACAATGACATGCTTAAGTCTTCAATATGCCGTTTTTCAATGATGTGGAAAGATACTACCTTAAACGGGAAGGTACTCCATAAGCTATCGCAAATCAACGCTCATTTGCGTTCTTATTTTCGAACAACGCTGTGTGGTGTCCTGGCAAAGATGTAGACGTGGAGTTCAACTCGAGGTGAGCTACAAATGTTGCATTTCCTGTTATGCGCTGCAAAGTAATGCAATTAATGCATGCTGATATTTACACTCCAGGTTTTTCGAGTGGTGAGTATAAATGTAAAAACCACCCTACAACCTAGAGCTCATTCCATGCGATTTTTAACTCTATCTGATCTTAATGAACGAATTATGTGGTCAGCATTTTGTATAGGTGATGAAATATGAGTTTCGGTGTAATCTTTCCTCAAACATGTACTCGAAGAAGAATTTAGGAATACTGTTTTCAAAATGGCTAGAAAGGATGCGTCCGTGTGTCCAAAGTTTAGACCGATACTTCGAGAAGAAGAAGAAATACAATGACAGTAGCGAATAAATGTTGTAAATTCACTCGTAAAATACAGGGTGGCCCAGCGGGTAATGTTTGAAACGAATCGGAATTTTAAATCAAATAAGAGTGATGAAAATATTTTAATGGTATATATTGAAATTAAGTAGTAAGCAATTATTGATAAAGGGGTTCAAAGCGGCAGCTTTCTTTAACAAGGACAGCAATGAGGCGGTTCTGAAATCCATCCATCACGCGTGACAGACTTCGCAGTCAATCTTGTGAACTGCAGTCCTGTTGTCCGGCCAGTTCTTGTCGTGAAACTCCGCCTGCCATGTCCGTTGCACTGCCTTAATATTTCCATGGTATTTCGAGCACAATAACACTCGAATATCTGTTGAATATTTATTCATTTTCGTTTGTGACAATCACAACTGAATAGCACGCTTAAATTCACTGCTCACTAACGAAACACACACCTATACAATTGCCCGTTCTAATGATCATTCGCACTAAGTTTGGTCTCATTTGCTCGCAGCTAGCGCCATCTATTAGATTGTTTTTCAAACATTACCCACTGAGCCATCCTGTAAATCTGGATAGTTAAATTTCTGTACTTCTTTTCCAACTTTCTTTTGTTTGACTCTTTCTTTACCTGAACTACCCGTACCTCTCTTTGTCGTTAGTTATTGAGTTGAACTACAGGCCTACATCGTTTTCAAATAGCATTGCTCAGAAATATCAGCACTTATGACAATCGCTTAGAGGCAATTAGCTCCCTGGGGTTGCGAAAGCTGGAGATTGTGGTCCAGATGCAGTCATAATCAGCTTTAATTTCTCACACAGGGATTTCCGCATTTATGAGATGTGGACTTATTTGTTTTAAAACAAATGTCGTGTAGAGCAGCGGTTCCCAACCTGTGGGTTGCGGCCCATTTGTGGGTCGTGGATAGCTTATTGGTGGGCCGTGGAATGCTAGTCACGAGTCAAAGTCAGGGCCGAAGAGAGTGAAAGTACCATCAAATGAAGAAGACTTGTTACTTGAACTATCATGCGACCAGACTCTAAAATCGATTTTTTTTAAAAATATTATCATTTGTGTCATTGTGTATAAATGTTCGTCAACAGCTTCCAGCAATTGCCAAACTTGCACTGAGACATTTGATGGGTTCTCGACCACTTATCTGCGTGAACGTGCTTTCACAACTTTAGTTTTTTTCCTTGATTTTTTTTTTTTTTTTTTTTTTTGAGATTTTCGTAAGTACAGAAACAAATTGAACGTAGAGTGACTTCAGGTTGAAACTGTCATGTTTTAATCCAGATATTGGCTCTCACGTGGAGGACAAACAAGATTAAGGTTTTTATTGCCGGTCCTTTGAAGTTTTTTTTATTCTGAATCTTAACTGCTTGCTTTTGAGTTTTCTTACATTGTGACAGGTAATTAATAACAATTTATTTTAGTTTAAAAACAATACACTTGTAATCCTTTTACAAGAAGCTTTTCTAATTATTGAGATATCCGTGCATATATACAATATATATATATGTAAAAATATCGCTTAATTTTATTTCAAATTCTAATATTATATATTTTAAAATCTTAATGTATTCCAAAATCACTTTTCTAAAACTCCAGTTTTGTTCTTTTCCCGCTCTGGAGGTATATTAAATCTCTCGTTTTGGCATATTTATTACTAAAAGAATATTTTAATCGTTTCCACGCGCACACAACTCGCGAAATCGGCGATTTATTGCCGCCATGCATTTTTCCTAAAACACTTACGTAATATAGTAAAAATAGCTATTATTCCCTTCACTTTGATCACGTGTCTATCTGTTAAATCCCTACCTGAGAAAAAGCAGGGATCTTCAGTTCTCTTTTGGCTTGAAACCTTATACTAAGATGTACGTACATTTCGTCACTCTCCGATAATAAAATGAAAATTAGAATTTAACTCGGCCTGTTTAATCATTTAACGACTACAATAACGAATACATTTCATATATATAATACGTGCTTGTATTTTTTTGCTTGTATATTTAGTTAGTGGGCTTCAAAATATTTTTTTACACAATAGACCTTACAACCAAAAAGGTTGGGAACCACTGGTGTAGAGAACCATCATCAGGGTGATATTATAAGATATAGAACACCCTCGAACATTGCTAGCCTAGATGCTGTTCAGACGGTGAAATATTATATATTCCATTAAAGGAAAATATATGCGAAGTTTTGTGGTCAGGGAGTCTTTAACGAGACTCTTTTGGTAAAGATTTAGGAATAATTATTGAATGGTTGGACAGCTTTCCGAAATTCTTTGTATTCCATCACTCTTCCTGTTAGCACTTCCTTTTCTGGAACGCCCGTTAATATGCATATTTTAGGTTCTAATCTAATATTTGAAAAGCTTTGCGAAAAGTCATTATCTACATGAAAGCGACTTGTAGATCATAATGAACTTTCCATAGTTGGCAATATAGGTGCACACATATGATAAATTATTTTTAAGTTAACGCAATAATAGATTTTATATTCCTGGCACGGTCATAAATTGATGTCTTAATCCCTTCTGCCAGTATGAATCCATCCCGTTATTTGAATTAAAGTTGTAAATGATACATCCGCATGATCTGGAAAGTCATTAATCCGTTAATCTCATTTGGAATAAATACTGTCGTAATCTGTATAGTCATTTTTTGCCTCATCTGCCAAGCAACACACTACAATTCCTGAAAAATAAAATGGTTTCCAAAGATACAATTTAAGATTCGTCTCCATCTCTTATTTATTTACAGCATATTAACATTTTGAATTATTTAAAATTGTGCTAGACTATTACTCCACAGTAGCTGGCAGAGTTCCTGAAATGGAGTCGTAATCGCTCCTGACTTCTATCCTGTTTTTAACCTCTTAACAGTGTACTGTCCTACCGCCACGAGATAAACCCTGAACAGGGTTGCCTCAAGTAGACGAGTCGAAGAAAGGAGGGAAAAGGGTAGAAAATCAACCGCAACATTTGGCAAACTAAGCGCACTTCGTTAGGCGAGGGATTCGTTTTCGACCGAACTACAAAGGGAAATGAGACTTCCGCCGGTACCATCTGCACCAAATGAAATAAAGTCGTTTCCTTCGCCCCCTAAATGCAGTGGAATATCCCGTTCCCATAACGACCGCCACCGACATGTCTGGTATCTGATGTTTTTCATGTGGCGGTAGGACAGTAGTTTTTTGTACTATCTAAATAGATGACTCCCCCCTCTGTTTTGAAGATGCGTCGTCGCATTGATTCAACTATATGTCCATAGAATACTTGAGATCTTAATGCATTACCGTTTATTTTTGTATCGAGTTTTAACGACTAAAAGTGACATAATTCGATGCACGACTGGAACGAGGTCAAAATTGTTAAGGACTTAATCCAGAGGTTCCCCAACTTTTTTTCCTCGCATAACCCTTGATTATTCTTTTTGTTATTGCGTACCTCCTACAAATTTTTATCAATAATGTTAAGGTTAGCTTAAGTTAGCTTAAAAGTGAAATGATTCGAATTAATAACATTTGCATGACTTGTTTCTGATTTTACATTTTATGCCATTTTTACAATAGCATTAGTTCAACGCCAAAGAAAATGAAACCAGTATTGTAATTATTCCGTTTTAAGTTATAAGGAGAGCTAAAAATTACACTTCGTATTAATCAACTATTCAAGTGGTATAGTTATTAAATAGTCACCAACCTCCACGTAACTGTTCCGGCTCTCAGATAAAAGATGTTAAGTGAAGAGTGAAAGAAACAGTTGCGCGGGGGACGAGGTGGTAGACGCCATTGATGGAACTGGGTCTCTGCACACAGTGTGCACGTTTTTATAGGAGTTCTCGAGGTGAACCCCGAGTGCGTAATTATGAGTAATCTTATTATTTTGACGATTACAATACTTTCTCTTTGTGAACTCCGTATAAGTGAAAGTAAAATTAAAAATAAGACATTAACTAATGATAAACAGAAAGAAAACTAGACAAGAGCAATTAAATTGAAACTTTTTATGAAATATTTCAAATTATAACGCCTTTTCCGAATTACCACAGCTTAATGAAGCAATTGATTCTTAAAGAATCCGACAGAAATATTCTTTCTTGCCCTTCCTATGTGCCATGCCACAAACCTCCACGTAACTGTTCCGGCTCTCAGCCAGAGGATGTGAAGGGAAAAGTGGCAGAAACAGTTGCGCGGGAGACGAGGTGGTAGGCGCCATTAATGAAGTTGGTCTCTGCACGGTGTGTGCACGTTTTTGTAGGAGTTCTCGAGGTGAATTCCGAGTTAGTAATTATGAATAATTTTAAACGTGAATCGTAATTGTACATATGTATATAGCTCTTGTTTAATCGTATATAGTAGTACTAATAAACTAGTGTAAAAAAAGTGAATTTATTGAAGGATGGAGAACAAAGTTATTACAGCAAGTATTCACTTGGAGCAAAGAAATTCTCTGACTTTTTTTAATCCGTATGTTTTCTTGTTTCCGCCATTAACAACTTCGATTTCGCGTATCCCCAAGGGTACGCGTACCACATGTTGGGAACCTCTGGCTTAATCCATCCCTGCTCTTCGTTTGATCAGCGAGAAGCAAATTAAAGCACAGCACAGCTTCACACTTTGGTCATAGTCAAGATGGAAACAATTTTTGAAACTGAGTGCCCATGCTTTGCATATGTTCCCCGAAGTTGAAAGATTTCTAAAAGAAAACCCTTTACCCGTCTCGGATTGACAGGAGTGAACAATAACTAAGTGAAAATCCGTGCGATATCTCTGACTCCTCCAACACGTTCGAAACAAAGCGTTAACATAGTTTTGCCGCTTTCGGTAGCCATGTCTAATTGTTAACATGTGATCGGAATCAACAGGTGGGCACGTATTCAGGGTATCACACAGCATCTTGGCAGGGACTCCTCACGTTTCATACCCTCCAATAATTACCCAGGTCGGAGAAAGAAGTTCGTAATCACGATCCCTCCCGGTTTAATGAGGGTTTTATGCAAATTGCGCGGGGTTGTTATTGTGAGTGGACACATCTGTTAAAAAGGAGCTGACCAGAGGAGCTGAACGGGGCATTACGGGCTAACTGTGGAAATTGATTTTACGGTTTCTTAACACCTGAAGAGTGCTTTACCAGGAAAACGATCAGACTGATTCTTTGCCTTATCTTTTCCTGTTTCAGGTTTCTGTCGTGGTTTTCACATTCACGGTGGGAAATATTTGCGCGTTATTTTACCAGGAGGAGTGAAGCACGATCTGCATTGGTCAAAAAGGCCCGACCATTGGTTTCAGGAAAATGAAGAAGCTAAAAGAATTGAAATTAATGAAGAGGGTTCTGAACCTCAAAATACTCGCTAATGATGGAAAAACAATTTTTTTCTTAAAAAGCAACATATCTGAGGATAGGATCAACGGTGAGGCCCGGAAAATATCTTTTGTAACAGCAATATAATTGTCTTATTAATATTATTGTTGTTTTCCTGCTTTCACATACATAATTTTTTAATTGTTTTAATTTGCCAAACTACCATTTAAATTATGAAACCTCAATCATCACGATCTCCAGTCGAGCTTTCCCGATCGCATGATTAAACTGCTTGAAAACAATTTTAATTCACCCATTTGTTTTTCGGCAACCGCTGATATTGCTAAATCGGTAATCACGAATTTTAAATGGGAACATTTTCCCTCATACACTTGTTGCTCTTTGCGTTACATTTTCAGCCAATTAACCCATCTATGAAACATTTTTCGTGTTAAAAACGAAACGAAACCTTTTCTATTAAGCAATAAGTCATGACCAATAGAAAATAGCAAATTAATGAAGATTATAACTATATATACTTTTGCATAAGTTTTATGATTTTATGTATTCTCTGTGGTCTACTTTTTGCTTTCTAAGGCATATATTTTTTTTATTTACTCATTGTGACTTTTGTTCTTTGTGTGTTTGTCAGCACTCTGTAAATATAGTTTTCTCTGTAGTGTGCTTTTCTTTAAATAAAGTAAAAAAGATAATTTCTTATAGCCGCATAAAAAGCGGACTCCACAACAGACCCTGATCTAACACTTGTGCCTGTTGAACTTGTCAAAAAAGCCAAATGAATCAAATTGAACAAAAGACTCTCTTTATGTTTCGATTCGGTTTTTGACGAATCATATATGGGGCCTCCGAGTTAAAGTGGAGCAAGTTCTATGTTTTGCCCATTTTGTACTAGAACTGCCTTTGCTGTGTAGAAATGTCATATTTTTCGTGTAATAATTATGTAAATCCATAGTTCAATTTTGTATCCACCAGGCGCCAAGAGCAATTAAAATTCCACTGTTATTTTAAATGTAGCTAATCAACTTAGCTATCTGTTTTCTCGGAAATGAATCTCGAATATTTGTTTAACTTTAACTCTGAATCCTCAGTACAATGAAAACAAATACCGGGTGCGTCATAAATTCGTACAAACTTCAAAAATTCATAATAAAAGAAGTAATGCTAGGAAAAAATTTCGGTTTGCGTGAATATGATCAGAGACATTGGATTTCTTTCCATGTATAAAAAAATGATTCCAAAATTCAGTATCACATTCAATGAAATAGGGCTTTTTTGCGCCTTCAGTCCTTTCTCCGTGCGAATGTTCGCAATGGAATAAATGTGGATTCACCATTCCTGTAGAAAAGTTCAACCACCAACTCTCGATCTGGTAACTATAACATGCTGCCGGGATCGAATGACGAATCCATTTCCAGCCAGGTAATTATTGCTAGTCTGATTTGCATAAAACGTCTCAGTATGACGTGTGAGCGCCTTCTTTCGGTTACTTTTCGAACCATTTTTTTATACATGGAAAAAAAATCCAATGTACCTCTGATCATATTCGCGCAAACCGAAATATTTTCCGAGCAATACTTCGTTTATTATGAATTTTTGAAGTTTGCACGAATTTACGACAAAGCGATAATAATTATGGGCATTTACTAGGCATTTGAGTTTGTAATATGAAGTTCCACTTGTTTTATGTCACGGATAAAGCAAGATTTGAACTTAAGATTTGTATTTCTAACGTAAAACTTTCTGGTTCCCAAATGTTTATCCCATTTCCATTATTTTATATTTAGACGTGCACAATATCAGGCACTATTTAAAACGGCATATTTAAAAGGGGAGTTGGAACCCTAAATCCGTTAACCCTAACCCTGTTACTCCAATGTACCTTTTCTCAAAATCTGCTACAGATTCATGCTTGAAATTTCTTATACAAGTAAAGTACATCTTTCTCATTATACTGAAATGATTTTTTTTAAATTCAAAAACTTATTTTTTACAAATTTTTTTGTGTCAAAAAAAAAAATGTGAAATCGGCAATTTCGATGTACCTTTTCTCAAAATCTGTTATAGATACATGTTTGAAATTTTTTATACAAGTAAAGTACATCTTTCTCATTATGCCTAAATGAGCTTTTTAAAAAAATTCAAAACTTTATTTTGTACAATTTTTTGTGTCAAAATTGGGTAAAATTTCACTATGTCTAATTAAATATTTTGTAAATTTATAAAAAATTAAAGGCTAACCAAAATCTCATTTCAGTATAATGAGAAAGGCGTACTTTACTTCTATAAAAAGTTTCAAACATGTATCTTCAACAGATTTTGAGGAAAGGTACATCGACATTGCCAATTTCACATTTTTTGTTCTGCCACAAAAACATTTGTAAAAAATAAGTTTTTTAATTTTTTAAAAAAATCATTTCAATATAATGAGAAAGATGTATTTTATTTGTATAAAAAGTTTCAATCATGAATCTACAACAGACTTTGAGAAAAGATACATCGAAATTGCCAATTTCACATTTTTTGTTCTGACACAAAAAAAAATTTGTAAAAAATAACTTTTTGAATTTTTTTTTTTTTAAATCATTTCAGTATAATGAGAAAGATGTCCTTTACTTGTATAAAAAGTTTCCAACATGAATCTATAACAGACTTTGAGAAAAAGTACATCGAAATAATAGGGTTAGGGTTAACGGACTAAGGGTTCCAACTCCCCTTTTAAAATGAAAGAAACACGTTTTGCAGAAAGAGGCTTAAAATTGGCACAAGCAGAAACAAAATTGCGCAACATTGCTTCAGGGGACATAAACAGGCATCATTAATTCGCTCAGAACAAGTCCATAGTTCAGTTTGAAGAAGAGCGGTACATTAGAAAGTGACAGTAGCTTACGCACTTACCAATTAAACAAGACAGGTTGTCATCTTTCGAGGCATTATCTGTCGCCGAGCATACGTCTGTTTCTTCTCCACTCTCGTCATGGAGGGTGTCCATGTCGTCTCCTGCGAGAAGAATGAATTTAAACTTTTAAAACATTTCGATATCTTTGAATAAATTTGTACAATAAAACCAAATGTTAGACAGGATATTAAAAGGGAATTAATTAATAATGCAAGGCTGGCTGCAAATAAATCAGAAGCGGGCGGATTCAGTCTGTTTTATCATTGTTATTATTAATGAATACTCTCCGCCTTCGGCGACCAGCTTGTCCGTCGGAAATCGTTGAATCTTGTATCATTTTATATTCATTGTTCTCTTAACAACGTAATTTTAAACTTCTGATCACAGTAGATATTTAAACCATGTTCTATTAATGACCTTCGACCTATTCTGTTCATTGTCTACATAAATCTACCTATCGGAGTCAAATAACTGACCATGTCATGTAACTTCTAATTCCACATTGTTGGCACTATTTTCAATTTCTTATTCCTCTTGTAAAATATGCAATTTATTTCAACATTAAAATGATGCAGAACATTTTATGACCAACTGCATGTTAGCTGGATTGAAACATGCTGAGAAAGGAATGGAAAGATATCAACCATAACGATGCAGCTTACTGGATATATTTCATAATATAAGCAAAGCAATATCTCGGTTAGCTTAGTTTACAGATTTCACAAAAATTTTGATGAAATAAAATATGAAAATAAAATGTATTAGGATATTATCTTAGAGTACAAAAATGAAAGAGAAAGACGCAATTAAACATTTATTTAAACAATGAAAACGATTTGAGTAGCGTAGCAACAATGAAAAGTATTGTTGTAAATTATGCCAAAAGATATTTTTAAAAATTTATTAAAATTCGAGAAAACATTGTAAGGCAACTTAATTGATATCATTGAAAATGTAATTGTTTGTACTTTCATATGATGTAAAAATAATTTTTGTGTCGTAATATTTTTGGAAATTATTAAGGAAAAACACCAAACTTTCGCTTTATTTTAAATTAATTAAAATACTAATTAAAATTTTAAAAAGGGCCCCGAGGTCCACAATCCCACCCTCCAAAGTATATTTGTGCCAAATTTCGTAATTCTAAGTCCAGAGGTCTGCCTTGTAGAGTGCCAACACACACATTCTCCTTTATTGTAATTACTAGCCGCCTACGGCGACCAGTTGGTTCGCCAGTCTTGTATTAATAGTAATAAGGCAATTAAGGCTGACATTTTCAACATTTCAAATTTTGTAAGCTGAAAACAATATTTTCAATAAGGATAAAGAAATGAATTTAAAAACACAAACAGTGAACAGGTTAGTTAGTATAACTGAATTTTAATTCTTTATACACAAATCTAAAATGTACAGGATGTTTTTGCATATAATGAACTTTGAGTTAATCCCTTATATTTAAGTGTTAAAAATTATAAGTAAAAGGATTCTTTAAAAAATGGAAAATATAATAAATAATGAAAAATTTGAAGTACAATAATTAAATTTCTCAGCTAAAAATAATTTGCATATTAAAACTAATTAAATAAAATAACTAAATAAAGTTTTCTCTGTAAAAAAAGAGAATTGGCTACATTTTATGAAACGCAAAACTAAGTTCAAGATAACCATTTAAATATAGTCAATAAAAACAACCATTTATAAATAAAAAAAAATTATTGAATTGAAATGCATGAAAAAAAAACACAACAAATCTCGAATAATTATTCTGTGCATAACAAAACAACAAACACACATTAAGAAATTGAATATCTATAAACCATAAAAACACAAATTGTCGAATAATAGCTAATAATAGCAAATAATAAAAAATCAACTAAAACAGGCATACGTTTGGATAATAGTTAATAAAACTAAATTTACCATTCTAAAGCTATCTATTATGCTTAATTAATCGCCGATAATAACATTGTGGAGAAAAAATTTGTAAAATTTGAGAAACATTTAGATGAGGAGAGAATTTTAAAACTAAAAAAAAAAAAATGTTTAAAAATTACTGAGAAAATAGCATTAAATAAAATAAGCAAAAGTTAAATGAGAATATTGGAAGAATTTAAATCTAATATTTCCTTTTAGGTATGCAAAAAAGAGGGGGAAAAGATGAAGCAGTATTTGTTGACACTGACGAAGGCAAAATTCATGCCAGACTCGAACCCAAGGTTAAATGGTAGGAGAAAGATGTGTAACCGCTGCGCTATAGAGACCGTACGAAGGAGCAACGTTTGAAGCAGTTGTCATGGAGTATAGGCCAAAAAAAAAAAAAAAAAAAAAAATTGAGGGCGGAGCAAAGAATGCTGAAAAGAGAGGAATTATTTTTATGAAATTGATCTGGAGCTCTTACAATTTACATGAAGTGATTTTTAATATTAGGGAGATTTTCAAAGAATTTTTTGGTTAATTTTAGATTTAGAATAAACTCTTTAAGGCTAGGAGCTTAAGTGCATTTCTCAGATTAGTGTTAAAAATGTGGAACGCTTCACCATTTTGCGTGTCATCCTTGCAAAGGGTCTATGCTAATCTTCTTTGTATCGTTCCAATTTTAGTATATGTATTGCCGCAGCGATTACATCAATAATAATTTTGTTTTGAAGATACTCGCGGCCATTACTGCTACTACGCCCCGCCTCCCCTACGTCAATTTCTACTCTCCTAACCAGCGACTTTAAAATTCCGATGAATTTAAAAATTTATAAAAAATAGATACAATTTTCTACAATAATAAAACTAGCATCATTGGAAAGATAATTTTTTGCTCTTCAAAATGACATGACAAATTTCTTTAACAATCAATTCATTCAGAAGTTATTGGCAGAAAACGACGAAATTTGGTTAATTTTTAAATAATTTAAATTTGAATTAAAATTTAAGAAAAAACGGCTCCAAGGTGCACATTTTTAGCATCCAAAGTATATCTGTGCCAAATTTGGTTGTTCTATGTTGTACGGTCTGTTCTGCATACCGCCAACAGACATACACACACACAGATATTCATCTTTATTAGTATTAGAGATAGAGATTATTGTAAGCTTTTATTCAACTTGAATGTCGTATCCTCAAATCTTGAGATCGATTTCTTACCCACTTCCGATCAAACTACAGCTTTGAAATTTAGCACAGTGGTGGGTTTCCGGTGACAATGCTATATTATTCAAAAAAAATTGCAATCTATACCTATTTTAAACCTAAAAAAATTATATTAAAATTTTAGCCCTATATTTGGGCGAGAAAGTTTGGAAGTTGGTAACCTCACGTTACGTAGGGTTGTAACACCAATACGAAGCTAACACAGAATACGCTATACTTCCGGCACTGCACCAATGAATGATGTAATAGATCGTGTTTCTACGCGTCTTGGGTTTACTTTCTATTCGAATTCGCCAACCACCAGATTTTTTTTTTACTTCGTGTGCGCCAAACGTTTTGTAAGTTATTTATTTATTTATTCAAAGAAAGCACACTACAGAGATGACTCCATTTACAGAGTGCATGATCAAAAACATACAAAAAACACAAGCCACAAAGTGAATTAAAACACAAAGAAAAAGAAGTAACTGCAGAGAATACAACAGTTACATTAATTATAAAAATGTAAACACATAAATATTTTAAAATAATTTCAGAAAGTTAATGTCATTAAATCATTTTAGAAAGTATATGCGTATATGATATGATATATGCATACGTATATGATAATTTTAATATTTTTTTTATATTGGATCATTCAATAATTGAATTTGATTTACTATGTCTAACATGTCGTGTGTATTCGTGTCAGCCGTCACTAAAAAGTAGAAATTAAAATAAATTTAAAAAAATTAAGATATAATCTTTTATTCATGCGGAAAAATGAACGCAAAAGTTGAAAACAATTTTTCTTATTACAATAAAATGCATGGTTCGAATAAAAACGTGGGCGCCTTATATAGAACCTTATATTTTGTGTATATTTCCTTAAACAAACGGAATATTCCTAGAAGGTAAAGGCGCCCACGCTTTTATTCGAACCATGTATTTTATTGTAATCAGAAAAAATATTTTCAACTTTTGCGTTCATTTTTTTGCATGAATAAAAGCTTATACCTTAAATTTTTTTATTTATTTTATTATTAGTAGAGATATTTGAGTAAGATGGGTTTCTATTGAAAATACTGACAATGCACTTTCCTCGAAACATTGGCAATTTTGACCTTCTTGCTTATGTTAAATAACCCTTTTGAATTTGGAAACGATGTGCGATTTAATGGAAATTTGACAATTTTGACCTTCTTACTTATGTTAAAC
>BGPR01018410.1:2908-30871 GCA_013235015.1 Araneus ventricosus | reverse complement strand
TTTTTTACCCAATAAAGTGTGTTGGAAATTGAGACATAAATCCAACTCAAATAACATATTTTAATTAAAAATGTCCAACACTGGACAGAATTTAAAATTGTTTGTTACTAAAAAGTTATGCCATTCTTCACAAAATTAAATGGTACAGATACTAAAATTATTATTAATTTTATTACAATGCTGTATTTTACACCTCAAATGCAGAAACATTCTTAGCAATACGTAACTGAACGAAGTACAGATATTAATTAAAAATCAAATTTAAAAAATATATATATTTGTATGTTGTGTGTGTGAGTAAGCCTCATTTTTATGCAGTCAGCTTATTTTTTAAAAAGCTTTTAATTTTATAACATTGATTTCAATTATAACAAAATTTTCATTTTATTATATATTATATTAATTTATGAAATTCATGCATAAATGTTATGAAAAATGGAAATTTTACTTAAAAAATTCTTTTATTTGCATGCGATTCCCACACTTTAACTTTTTAAAATTCATAAACGATTTCCTCATTTTTGCTTTTTTTAATTTGCGCGATTTCCTCTTTTTTGCTTTTTTGTGAGTGGCATCCCTGCATCTTTAAAGAGCAAAAAAATATCTTTTTAATGATTTCAATTTAAATGTTATGCGTCTTTTTCTTAAATTAATACACATATCAAATTTATTTTGTACACAATTTGTAACAATGCTTTCTGTTATTGCAATTAAATTCAAACCATTGATCGCTTTATCAAATCCTTAATTCTGGTATTTTTACCATAGTGAAAGTTATGATAAAAAATATTGTTTTCTTTGAATGTTGACAGAAAGGTAGAAATTTTATTTAGCTTTTACAGTAAAACCTGTACTAAACGGAATCTAAAGGGACCAGAAAAATTTTCCGTTTTAGGCAGGATTCCGTTTCATACAGGGTTTCATTAATATACGAGGTTTTCAAATGTATATATTCATTATTTAAATTAAAATAAATTGTAATTAAAAATTAAGATTTAGTTAAATTTTAAAATTACTGAAAGTCACAAGAACTGTTAACAGATTTTATTATATCACTTGCATTTGATGCTGTTTTCATATTAGCTAGTAAAGATTGCATTAGAATTTTTTTATAATTTACTTTGACACAACGAATAATTCCTTGATCCATAGGTTGAGTAACGCTGGATGCATTTGGGGAAAACCAAGCCAATTTTATGTTTGAAAGTTCTATGTGAGGGTGTCTAGTGGCATTATCTAAAAACAGCAAAATATGCCTATCTCTTTTTTCATTTTTGAATTAAAAGTTTTAAACCATTCTTCCATTACTGCAGCAGTCATCCATGCCTTTTTGTTCGATTTCCATATTACAGGAAGTTTTTTTACGTTCAGATTTTTAAAGCACCGAGGCTTCTGCAGCTTTGCCAATTACCAAAAATTTTTCAATTTCGCCAGTCATAACGGCACAAAAGAGCACTATGAGACGTTCTTTTAATTGTTTAACCACCGGTACACTTTGCTTTTTTAATACATAAAGATTTTGTTGGCAAGCCACGAAAAAATCCCACTTTCATCGGCATTCGCAATATTTTGAGGTTCATAGTCTTCAATGAGTTTTTCAATTTTTTAAATCCATGTATTTACAGTCTCATCTGAAGTGTCCCCAGCTACACCACAGACTGTTCCAACGATATCTCATGTCTTTTTTCAGAAACTTTCAAGCCATTCATTTGATGCATGGAAATCAGTTTTTCCTAATTTTTCTGCAATATCTTTTAATTTGTTTCACGCTCAAATTATCTTCCTCTTTAATTATTTCCCTTTTAGTATCAATATTCAAAACATTCTTTTTATGCATTGCCATGACTAAAAAATATCATCCGATTCTGATCAGCACTTAAAATTAAATGACGAAAAGCTAAACTACAACGATGAGTGAGCGCATTTAAAGTATGTGATATACATCTATACTTATAAAAGGCAATGTTTGTGTGCGTGCGTGTGTGTTTGTCTGCGATGTCCAGACGAATCTATCGCACTTACAGCCATGAAATTTGGTACACAGGTAGTCGTAATGGTGACTGAATGCAGCTCGAAGCCGAAATTTTAAATTTTAATATAGATTTTTTTTTATTTAATGTTTTGTGTTGTTTTGTTTGATTTTTCGCGGT
Organism: Araneus ventricosus; assembly: GCA_013235015.1. Lineage (NCBI taxonomy): Eukaryota > Metazoa > Arthropoda > Arachnida > Araneae > Araneidae > Araneus > Araneus ventricosus. The sequence goes on along the minus strand of BGPR01018410.1, from coordinate 28,721 downwards.
TATTTCTCAATAGAATGATTTCAAATAACTGTAAGACAAAAATAGATACACCATCGGAAAGAGCACGCGATTTCCGTTCTAATGAAATTAGTTTTGAATTTCTAACGCAATTTACTGAATTTTGAGAAATTTTTAAAAAATACTCAGTTTTGGCATCAAGATGTTAGTTTTGATTTTAAAATTGTTGCATCCGACTTTCTAATAACACTATTATTTTCAATTTTATTCAGCTTATAACTAGAATGGTTCTCTCTGATTTAAAACAAGAACGGTTAAAATATCTTTTCCCGTTTTTTTAAAATTAAATTATTCCTGGGCAGATGAAAGTTATTTTTGTCGAGCGAAATTCCTTCAGCGACAGTCTTTCGGGACGCAGCTTTCAATTTGATTGGATGAAGGGTCAGGTGACGTCATAACCTTCGGAGCTTTTTGTCATGTTCTAAGAATTTTTTTTTTTCATTTTGTTGAAGTCCTGATTCCACGGGCAACAATTTTTTTATATTGTTTTGAATTAATGTACTCTGTACTGTTTTTTCTATCTATTCTCGAGTACTCTGTACTGTTTTTCTACATGTTATTATCGCGGAAAAAATAAGCCGGAAAATCTATAATGTGTATCTTTTGTTTTGAAAACTTTTTCGTGTCATTGTGGGCGATTTTTTTTATTATTTTGTTTAAGTCCTGATTCCACGGGCATCGCCGTGCGCGTACAGCTAGTATCATTATATGAAAGAAAAATAACTTTTAGAAATGGTGCAAATTTTTGTCCATTTGAACATGTTTTCTAACAATGAAATATTGTGAATTGTTCTTAGAAATTCTGTGCGTTCCCGCGTTGGACAGGTTTCGTTTTAAGGAGGGGATGAACTATGGAACTTCCTATATTTTTTGACGGGACCAAATATTTTTTCCGCTTAAGACAGGATTCCGTTTCTTACAGTGTCTGTTTTAAACAGGTTTTACTGTATTTCATAGCATATACCTCTTTCAATATGCTTGCACCACAACACAAAGATGTTAATTGCTCTCTTTCTACGATGCTTCATTTAATTTTACAAATTTTTTAATGATCATAATGAGTGTGTAAAATCCTTCAAGATTGTTGAGCCCACTTCCTACCGGAGGGAGAGAGCCTAAGAAGAAAAAGAACACTATGCGTTTTTTTCCGGTCAGTGGCAAAAACATTAAAGAGAGGAGAGTTGTAGTCCAGTTGTAATGGCAAAAAATACAAGATATGAAAGAGTTTTTGCTGTTGCTGTAACAATGATGGGAGGGGAAAATGAAGTACGAAGGACTACGAGATTCTTGCCAGGTGGTTCAAGCTAAGGAGAGAAAAAGAAAAGGGTATTTCACTGCAGGTCCAAAGGGTAAGTTGATTAATGAAAATCAATGAAAGTTGCTTCCGCAAAAAACACTTTTAGTACATTGAAAGTGTTATAAGTACTTGGACTTGAAAATATTTTTATCCCGAGCAGCGTCTGGTATATCAGCTAGTGATTACATAAAACAAACAAAAATAAAAGTAATACATAAAACAATGCGACACGATTGCAAGTTTTGAGGGATGGTCGAATGGGGTAAAGAGTTGAGCAATATCCTGCACAAGTGCATTTGTATTGCACTCCTTTGCACATTTTTTATAGTGGATCATACTCGTTCAGAGTGAAAATGTGTGTTGTTTGGTGATTCAAGCGATATTAAGGGCAGAACGCTGATGTTACCAACCTACGAAGATGTTATGAAGTTCTACAAGTTGGATTGCCATAAAATTAAACGTGATAATGAAATTGAATATTAACCTACATATAAGGAAATCGAGGACACAATTGTGGGAAAAAAATTGAAGATATATGGTCAAGAGCTTTCATTCCTACTATCCAACATAAGGATTGAATGTGATGATGAAACTGTATCCTCCGAAATGCAAAAGTCTTTTGAAATCTCACCATAGAATACTGAAGAAGAGGCAAGAAAAATTTCACAATTCTAGCTAAGCATTATTTGACATTTCGTACTGCAAATGTAAAAGCATCAATGAATGCTTTTATCCCAGACAAAAAAACTATCACAGAAAAAGCTTTCTAATCGACCAACAAACCACTAGAAGAATGGTGATTGGAATCATCGATATCGTTACAATGAATAAAATAACGAATAGTTTGAAAAGGAAAAAACTGTCAAAAATTATAGTTTCAGCCTTAAAAAGAAGCACAGAGAAGCTTAACGATGCATTCCAGCCCCAGTTACAAGTCTCAATATCAGCATTTCCTGTCGATTAGCCTACTGCTACAAGCAGTAAGGTAGATTACAATGTACTTTCAAGAATGTGCGATAGATAAGGAGTATCAGACAGGGCTGGGGCAGCTATTGCTTCAAGAGTTATTCACAATTATACTTTGGAAATGATAAAAATAAGCCTTGCAAGATAACACGGAAATTGACGGGGAATATGAATAAGTCCAATAAATACCCGATTTACACTTCTACAGATGGAAAGATAAAATTTTAATTGTATCAGAGAAGGACGGGTAAATATATCGATGCAGCATTCTTAAAGAACATATTTTATTGATTACTGAACCAGAGTCCAAGCTCTTGGGTTATATGGCACCAGGTTTTGGTACATCTAAATGCACATAACAATCGATCACTAATTTCTTTCTGGAATCAAAGATGTCTGTGGAGTTTTGACAGTTGGGTGTAATGGAACTAATGTGAATGTTGGTAAATGTGAAATGTTGAAAAAAATTAGATAAACCATTGCAGTGGATTTATCTGTCTACCTCATATAAAAGAATTACTCTTTCAACACTTGCTTTTTTACATATTGATGGCAAAACATCGGGACACAAGATATTTTCAGAAAGAATCAGAAAAGAATATTTTCAGAAAGAATGTGTGAAAACAGGCACGATGTTCGGTTTCATCGGATTTCAACAGAGTTACCCAATTTTTCTGTTTAAGGTAAAGGTACCAAACATGAACCAAACATATTTGTACAGAGTAGTCTCAGTGGTTTCGATAGGTATATTTCCTAAGGATTTAATAAACAAATGACCAAGCAAAAGGTCTCATGCCCAATGACTAACTCGTAATAATCGAATTTTACATTTTGATGGAATCTCCTTCTGAAAAATTAGTAATTCTTGCAAAGTCAAGGTTTATGCTTCTGCCTAGTTTGCCGATAAAATTCACTCTTACTGTAAAGATGGAGCACAGCACCTGTTCAAACTCATTGCTGCAACATTTTCCCTCAAAATTGATTCTGTAGCTCAAAGAAACAGCTACTTCATTCAACCTGAAAAATAATGGACCGCCATGGTGAGAACTCTAAGCCGAACATCCCTGAACTGGCAGCCAATTGTATTTTAAAAACCTGCAGCATTCAGGAAAAAAAGACTCTTATTGTTTCAGATTCCTACTGTAAACTTTGATGCATCATTTTATACCAGTCTCATTAACTGGCAGGAGAATACAATGATTCATCAATATTGAAATCCTCACCTGACGAAGACATCCGACTGTTTGTCGCTTGAAAAGCATACTGAGAACTGTCTTTATTACACCTTCAGACGCATTATACAAAAAATCTGAGACAAGGTGTCGACAGAAAGCCATACTGAAATTCAAAAGCAAGAACAATATTTGCGCTATTTGTAATATCACTGAAATAATATAAATGTCATTTTTATAAAAGTTTTCTTATAATAAATAAATATTATTCTTACAATTTCAGTTTGTATTACAGACACACATTTTTAAAGTTTTTTTAGTGTAGTTGTCTCAACATATCAAAAAGAAATTTTTTTCAAAATATGTATTCTTTTAAGTCAATCCGGAGGCAGAAGATGATATTCCAATCACACCAAATTTCATTAGGCGAGATATAAACATCATTTGGCAGCCATTTCTTGCTGTGCCAGATAGAAATCAGAATATATTTTTTTTCTCCATAGAACGGTGACCACCCTACTGTACAGTAAAGATTTGGCCATGTTGGCATTAAGGGGGGGGGCACCAGGAAGTGAGGAAGATGAAAAGGTATTTTGGCCCATCCCATTTCACAGAAAGCTATAATGATTTGAATCATTTGATCAACCATTTCATCAATGATTTTATTTGATGTACATAATATTAACATGCATTTTCATAAAAATAGCATGAACAGGGTGCGTAGTGAGAAATTGCTGTAAAAATTAAGCACTTTTAAAACTTTTTAAGCACCTTATCCAAAAAAATTAAGCACCTTTGTACATACACGCATACGTAGACCCACATATTTTCTAGGTATAGGATATTTTTCCTGTTTTATAATACGGCATAGTTTTTATTTAAAAATTTAAATATGTATATTTTTTAAAATTTAAAATATGTAATTTTTTAATTTTAACATTTATTTCTGTATTTTCACAACGTCTTCTATTATAAAATAAAGAATGTCTTTTTGTTTTGTCAAAAAAATAAAAATGATAATGCAAACTGTCGTTACCAAAAGTTAAAACAACTTTTATACGATTAACAATAAAAAAATCTGTGACCTTTTCCAACATTTCTTAAAATTAGCAAATTACCAGTTAATTTGCTCCTTGGGGATAACCATTCCAGTACTTCAAGAAGAAAGAGGGAGCGAAAAGAAAGTCATTAATAGTCCAGTTAACGAAGGGTTTCAAAAAAAACAAACATTAAATCATATAATTTTGAAATTGATAAACATGTTTGTGAGGGGCTCCTGATAAACATGCTAATAGTCCCCGGTCCTGAGGGGAAGGGGCTCGCGCCACCATCTAGGATTCACACCCCCTTTTTAGTTTTTCCTTGAATATCTCGAAAATTATTTAGTTCTAAAATTGCAATTTATTTAACGAATTAAAGAGCACAAAATTCCCTACAAATACAGGCTTTTATCTTTCTGCTATCTTTAATAGTTTCCGATGTAATGGGTATCCAAATTTGCTGCCAACTTGGATTTCATCCCCTTTTTTAGTTTTTCTGGAATATCTCCAAATCTGTTAAAACTAGACGAAAATAAAAGCATGCATTTGTAGAGAATTTCACAATCATTAATTTGTTGTATTACATGTAATTGAATAGTTTTTGAGATATTCATAAAAGACTAAAAGATCCAAGATGGCAAACTTTGAGACCCATTATCTCAGAAACTATTAAAGAAAGGAGAACAATAAAAGCATGCATTTGTAGGGAATTTTACGCTCTTTAATTTGTTAAATAAAATGTGATTTGAAAATTGAATAGTTTTCCAGATATTCAAGAAGAACTAAAAATGGGGGAAGAAATCCAAGATGGTGGCAAATTTGAGACCGATTATCTCGGAAACTATTAAAGCTAGAAGAATAATAAATGCATGCATTCGTATGAAATTTCAAGCTCTTTAATTTGTTATATCGATTAGTTTTTGAGATATTCAAGAAAAACTTTAAAAAAGGGAGATGAAATCCAAGACATCAGCAAACTGTGAGACCCATTATCTCGGAAACTGTTAAAGAAATAAGAAATAATTATTTAAAAAAATAAAAATTTTAATAGACCACGTTTTTAAAACGGACTAAAAAGTATAAAATAATTTCTTCTAGCCCCATACAGATTTATAACCCCATACAGATTTAAAACGAAAAACGTGGGGCGCATGCAATATTTAATAGTAAGGAGTGTAGGGAGTAGCTGTCGTTGAGAAAACTCGCACAACGGTTCATATCATTTCCATTGCAATAAAATTGTTAGTGACTGAAATAAACTATTTATACATCAATTATCTATTACATGCGTCCCACGTTTTTCGTTTTGAATCTGTATGGGGTTATAAATCCGTATGGGGCTAGAAGAAATTATTTTATACTTTTTAGTCCGTTTTAAAAACGTGGTCTATTAAAATTTTTATTTTTTTAAATAATTATTTTCTGCTTTTTAGTCTTCTGCGTGTGAAATTTTGCAATCGATTTTAAACATCTTGATGAGATTATGACGGAGACATGTGGCAAATTTCAGGTTTATTTCAGTTTCTCTTCACCTGATCATAAATAAAAAAATGTTATTTTCCTGAAAAAGTAAGTTATGTGACGCAGAGACCTTCGAGATATAATGAAAAACGTAGTGCGCATGCTCAAAGATATGGCCAAAATATGGGGGTGCTTCAAAGATCCCATGGTCCATCCATATACCCAAGAACCAAGTCTGTAATGTTAATAGTTTTCGAGATATAATGAAAAACGTACTGCGGATGCGTCATGCAAAATATGAAATGACAGACAAGAAAATGAATTAATAATGCATTGTCATCTAGTTCTGAACTATGTATAAAATCACCGCAAGATTTGATACCCAGGCCAGCAGACAAGAAAGCTTGAAGTTAATAAAAACGTGGTAAAATAAAAGCATGTAATTGGAATTTACCCCTTTAATTTGTTAAATCAATTGAATTTGAAACTGAATAGCTTTCAAGATAATCAAGAAACTAAAAAAAAGAGGGGGGGGATGAAATTCAAGATGGCAGCACAAAGCTATGCCCCAGGACGGGAACCTCTAGAATGTTCACAGAAGCCTCTTTAACATAAGAAAATCAATTTTCAAACTATATCGACAATGTTTTTCCAAAACCCATAGTTGACTGGACTATCAACTACGATTTTTTAGAAATCCATCTGTTTTGAGACCAATTATCTTAAAGACTATAAAGCTAGAAGAAAAATAAAAGCATGCATTTGTAGGGAATTGTACACTCTTTAATTTGTTATATCAATTGTAATTTGAAAACTGAATAGTTTGAGATATTCAAGAAAAACTAAAAAAGGGGGATGAAATACGAGATGGCGGAGCGAGCCCCCCCCACTTCAGGACCGGGGCCTTTTAGTACGTTCATCAGGAGCCCCTTACGAAAATATGTAACAATTTTTAAAACTATATGATTTAATGTTTTTTCCACCCTCATTTTGGGCCTTCGTTGACAGGACTATAAGCGCTATCTTAACATGTGTCGACATCCCTGGATTTATCACACCCTGGATTCCTTCCCCGAATTCTTCCCTTACGTCGATTTTCATTCTTGATACATCCGGTAAACAAAGCTTTATGACTGTGCTTTCGATTTATCGTATTCAACGTCTGAGGTTTTGAAGGAAGAATGTTTTCTTTGCATTTCTTGGGAAAATTAAGTACTTTTTAAGCACCCGTTTCCAAAATTAAGCACTTTTAAGGTGCTTAAAAATGGTTTTCAAATTTAAGCACTTTTCATGACGCTACGCACCCTGATGAATAATTGGCAAAATACAGGTTTCTTTAAAGAAACTCAAACTTTGCAGCATGTTTTTTACTTACAACTTGCAGAGTTTTAAACCAAATTGTATGAAACTTACAGAAAACTTGACAATATGTAAAAGAGGCCTGTATTAAAATTTGAATTGAATACTTTGAATATTACAAGAAATATGAGTATTTTTAGTAAATAATTTTTTTCCGTGCATGTGCAAAACATAGCAAAATTTTTCTTTCATAACTTCAGAGCTGGATATATAGGTCAACTTACATAAAAGTTTCAGTTCAATACCATTAATATTCAGAAAGATATCGGCATTGCAACCAGTTGAATTTCGGTATACTCTAAGGGAAGCTAAATGATGAGGAATCTTGCACAAATTGATATTTTTTGAACTTCAATCTTCAAACAGTAATATTGAATTTTATGCAAGTTGAATACACATGTATATTAATAAATTAAATACAGAATTTAAATTGAATTTTGATATAACTATTCGAAGATTCAAGTTTAAGGTAAAATTTCAGTTTCTGCAGGAACCCTCATCATTCAGATTCTCTTGGAGTTTATCGAAATTCATCTCGCTGCAATGTCAATACCTTTCTGAATATTAACAGTATTGAGCTCAAACTTTTATATAAGTTGCCCTATATCTGAAGTTATGAAAGAAAAATTATGCTACGTTTTGCACATGTGCAGTAAAAATTATTTACTACAAATACATTTTTTCTCTAATATTCAAGGTTATTTACTTAAAATTTTAATACAATGCTTCTCTAACATTAATATAACACTTCTCAAAAATTATTTACTAAAAGTATTCATATTTTTTCTAATAATCAAATTATTTAATTAAAATTTTGCTACAATGCTTCTTTTACCTATTGTCAAATATTCTGTAAGTTTCATACAGTTTTATTTAAAACTCTAAGTTATAAGCAAAAAAATTTGGTAATTTTAAAAGAAACCTTTATATTTTCCCGAATATGCGTACTATGTTTATGAAAATGCATGTAAATATTATGCACATCAAACAAAACTATTCATTAAAGTTTCAAATCCTTATCAGCTTTCTGCGAAATGGGATGGACCAAAATACCTTTTTGTGTTCCTCACTTTCTGGTCACCTCCCTAAATGATCTCATGATCAAATCTTTACTGTACAATGCAAGTTCCGACAATTATATGTCCCACGATTCTCTTCAACTGATTGTGAACTACTGTAGCCATACCAAGTCCTAAGTATTCACATCTTAAAAATTGTCCTTAACATTTGGCCACCAATGTATATTAATGTCAATATTTGTATTCTCTAAAAAATAAATTCATTTGCTGTTCCAAATTTTCCTTTTATATATCAGAATGTTGTAAATTTTTCTGGAATTAAATATATAAATGTTGCTATTTTATCATTATGATATAAGAATTTAAAGTACACACATTTTAACATTGTTGAGTAACTTGTTCAGCTAGTGAAAGTTCAAATTGCATTCAGCAGCAAGAATTATACAAATATACAAGTATTAATTATGAAGTTTGGAATTTTTTTTCTATAACCAGGCAGTAAAAATTCTCATGTAATTTGATTGCAGTTAAAGTAAGTAGTAAGACTGTAAATATAATTGGAGCTTTAATTATTACATAACAACTCAAAACGAATTTTAGTTCTTATTCTTCTTGATAAAACATTGTTTACCAAGTGCAACATACGAAAATGTACATAATACAAAGTTTTTATTTAATAATCATTGATCATGCCTATGCTGATTAACAGAATTGCACATAGTTAGCAATAAAATAAAAAAAGAAATATATATATAAATTCACCTTAAAAATATAATTTAAACAGAACAAGTAATTTGAAATTAGAGATATTTTACAATTAGTTTTGTTTAAAGTTTTCATAACAAAATTACAATTTGATTCAATCAAAAATAATTTGTGTTTTTAACATCGGTGCTTCTGAAACATTTTATAAATACTAACAATATTACAATTCATTTAATAACACAACATTTATTTTCTTACCTGGTTTTAAGTCATAATGAATGACAGGAGGTTTTATTTCATTTAAATATTTCAGAGCATGAACTACTTGCATTATTATGCAACGTGCTTCTCTTTCAGGAATACTTTTATGTTGCTTGAGATAGAAATCTAGGTCATGACCGTCACAATATTCTAATACTGTACAAAATCTATTTAAAAACAGGAAAAAGAAATTCTAGAAACTGAAGATAATTCAAAAATTCTTCACAAATCTCTGATAATGAACAATTATCAGCTCGTATTGCAAAATTGAAATATTCCTTTTGCAGTACTTCTTAAATTAAATCATTATATTTTTGTACTAAAGTTGTTTAAAAAGTGGTCATTATTACAGATGGTGAAAGGTGAAGAGGAATATATATATTATTTCTGTATGATTATATACTAGTTATATTTGGATTTATATATAATATAAATCTAAATATAACTTGTTATATATGATCTTACATAAACAAAGTAAACAAGACATATCATGAAGCCACTCTTATACTAAAAATTCATTATTTAAACAATACAGCCAAATCTAAAACTAAATCTAAAGAATTGAAAATACTATAGATACCATGAACAAAAATTAAATTTAAACATTTATGTCAACATGTAAAAAATTCTGTTGTTATTAAAAGTATTGAAAAAAGGCAATCCATATATATGGGATTTTCAACAATTAATATAGCAGCTTGGCTGTGGACAAGCTTAAGCCAGGTTATATTAATTTTGCTGTACAAACCATCCCTGTTACTATAGTTGATGAAAAAACAGACAGGGTAATTTACCTTAAAATGAAAGAATTTAGAAAGAAAATTCATATACTAACCCTAGCAAGAAAACATAACTATATGGAAAGTACTAAAATTCAAGATAAAAATATGTAAAACCACAATATATTGCACTAAAAACAGTAAATACATCTTTCATTAAAATACCCATACTTATTCATTAAACGTCAAATAATCAGTGTCTCTACCTATCCTTACCAGAAATCAGCATTTTAATATATACCACTACTTATCCTGACATCACTTATTGCCACAACAAGATTTCCAACTATGAAACTACAAAACTGACCAAATGATATAATTAATTATGAAATTAAAAAATTACCAAGAAATCTAAATTAAAAATCTCAAAACCAGTTAATAAATGTAATACACTTAGTTATCTAGAAAATATTTGAAAATTGGTAAAACTGTCTATTATAAGGAATATTTCATTTTTAAAATCGTGGCGCCATCTATGCAATATATTTGAAACCAATAAAACAAGAACCAAATTAGAAAAAAAATTACACATTACATGTAAAATATGAATAAACACAAACCTACCAGCAAAGAATTAAAATATTCTAGGAAATACCAATATGAATGCATTATTCTAAATGACCTAAGTGTTTCTTATCTATATAAACTCTTAAAAAACTATTTGGTATTCCATAAACTATTGCAAAACAATAAAAATTTTTAAAGTTAATTCTATTATCATTGTCTGTTACTAAATTATTATCCCCAAAAGGAAATTTATTAATTTGAAAATTAAATGCATTTCTTTTATCATAGATATCTGTTACTATTTTATTATCTATAATTTTTATATCTAGATCTAGAAATTCTGCAGCTAATTCATTGTCATTAGTTTTTATAAGCTTTAAATAATCAGGATAGAAATTAATATGTGGCTTAAGGTCCATTTCTTTATTGAATAATATCAAATCATCTATATAACGGAAAAATATACTATGGCTATAATTAGTATAATCTTTCTCATAGTAATGTAGGTAAATATTTGCTAACTATATTTGCTAGCTGGACCTCCTTGAGGTAATCCTTTAATTTGATGGAAAATCCTATTATCAAAAAAGACAGTTTTCTTTTAGAACAAGATTAATCAGATTTTTAAATTTATTAATGCTAATATCTTTTTTAAGATCAAAATCTTTATGTATATTTACTAAGGTATTAATCAAATCTTCAATATCTATACTATTAAATAAATCTTGGAAATCATAGGTATATACACTAGATATTTCTACATCTTTAATCACATTTCATATCTCTACACTATTATTTACTATAACTGTATCTTTTTGCTTATTTAAATTCTCTATCACTGTCTGTATGTATTTTTGCAAGAGTTTGCCAGCTTTTGTGATATAAGTATTGCAGCCATTAGTAATGCTTCTAAATTTAAGAGGACTCTTGTGAAATTTTGGAGTAAGAAAGATGCAAGGATAAACTTTAATATAATTGATTCCCATTTTTTTGTGGAAGGCATGAATTCTATTAGAAATTTCTCTGTCACCTAATTTTGTCTCTCTATAAATATCGCTGTTAATAATATGATCATTAAGTATTTTTTTGTAAAAATATTTACAAATTATAGCAAAATTACTGGGCACTTTGTCTATATAGACTATTACAAATTCTGTTTGCAACTCTTTAATTTGTTTTTTAATATCAGGATATCTAATATAATCATTAGATTTAAAATTATAGTCAAAAGATCTAATAAAGTTTTTTTGTCTAAACTCATTAAATGCCTCTAATTGTAGATTATATTTAATTGCCATGTTTAATATAAATTTCTCAATATCTTTTTTAATAATTTCATTACTATTAGCTATAGCCATACGATGCTTTGTAACTTTACTCATTAATTCTCTAAGTTGTTCATTTCTAACAATATTCAAATCTCCAGTAATTACATGTCCATGATCTTCATTCAAGAAATCATTAGACTTTATACAGTTGCAATCATCACTCCTATTACTTTCCTTAATATTATTATAGTTAAAAATCATTCTGCTTAATTGTTTGTTATATTTAAATGCACGTTTAATTTTAATATTTTTTTATAGGGAAGCAATTAATATGTTTATCTAATATAGCAGAAAATTTACATCTGTCATACTTTTTGTTCATAAAAAGGAATGTACAGTATTCAATATCGTTCTTACTGTAAGTGTTATGAGATAAATTAAATTTTTTATATATAAATTTGAAGATATTTCTAATCAAGTCCCATCCATGTGAGTCTGTCTTATTATCCAAAATCAATTCTCTACATGCTTTCATTTCTTTTTTATTTAATCCAAACACATATCATTTAATCTTTATGTTAAATTCTTTGTCAAAATTCTTACTTAGTTCCATTAAATCTTCCTTAATAATATTAAGTTCTCTATTATCTCTCTTGTGTCTAGCAATACTAGATTTACAATGTCTTTTTTCTATATTTGAAGCTTCTACTTTATAAAAGTAATGAGATTCATTACCTTCAAAAATTTGCAAAATGTCTTTTACCAAAATACAATACATTTAGTCCATATTGATAAATAGTATTGTAGTAGTCTATAAGAAGTTTTTCCCACCATAATCTATTTTTTATGAAAGGAACTATCTTAATGATTCTAATATCAACATTATCAAAACCATGTGCATGAAAATTTCTATTTTATTGTGAATATTTTTGTTGTTTTCAAATTTTTTAGTGTCTCAATGGTGTTGATAAATTCTTAAGTTAATTGTATTAGATGTTTGTCCTATATATTTGAAATTATACATTTTACAATTCAACATATATATACAATTGTAAGTTTTACAAAAAAGAAATTCAGAACAATTATCTAATTGAGCTTCATTAATCATTAGACAAGTTTTGCATCTTTTATTATTACAACTTTTGAATTTTAGATTTTCTAAATAAACAAACTTTTCATTAGGATTCGTTTGCTTCAGATTACTTTTGAACTGCAATTTAGAATGTGAAAAAGGAGAAGCCAATTTATTTTTATATTCTGAATTCCAAAACATCCTGGTTTTATACTTTTTTGTAATATTATCTTTATGTCCAAAATTATATCCCTCAATATTGTCACCATGAATACAATTTAAATCTCTATAACTATTATTTTGTGAATTATTACTAAAATTAAATTTTTGAAAATCATTTATATTATGAAAGTCTGCATCAATATCATCACAAGAAAGTAGACTAAATTTATTTCCAGTATCAAACTCACAATAATCTCCAACTTTAAGGCATAATAGCTGCAATATCTTTTTTATATTTTAACATTTTTTTGTTTACTGCTCTATTCGTACAATCTCCCTTAGCAGACTCTCCATGTACCAAATCCATAAATACTAAAACTCAAATACAAATTACTGTATAAACAATGGTAAAATTTTAACGATGCATACATACCATAATAATATAACACCGAGCAAAGACCTACTAAAATGTAAACCTAATTGCCAGTCACTAAATATTTAAATCATAAAACCTCATAAAAATAATTCTAAGAACGAATGCAGCAATATTTGCTGAACTGTGAAATTACACTCAACCATATTCAAGTTGCCCTTTTTTAAAAAGCAACAAAAAGGAACAAATCACTGTTTCAATCATGATATCAACTGAACACTCACCAAATTGAAATATTTAATATCCAAATCAAACAACTCAATTACTACATATACTAATTTCCCAAAAATCAAATATGCACATTAAAGGATGGCCATAAACCATCTGCTAATTAAGCCAATCATACATAAAATTAATCACTAAGGAGACCCCACAAACAGTAAGTAATTTTTTTCTTTTTTTATGATTTTTTTTGTAATGTTATATATATATAAAAGAGGCAAAACATAATAGAAAAACAATAAAATAAAATAACAAGCATTCATATCAAATTCGAAAGGATATGAAAAAACGAACTGAAAGTATGTCCGAGTAAAGACAAAAATGTGGAAAGTAACAGATGGAAAAATATATATAAATATATCACATACACAATGAATGCGCTAAAAGCTGCAATTCCAAAAGCGCTGTGGTAGATAGAGAATAAATTGTAAAATGAAAGAGTATAAAATGTGAAATGAAAAATGCAATAAAAGCATAATAACGTTTCTTCAGGGGATGAAGTTATTGTGAATTGCTAAATATAAAAGTTTGACATTTTCTTGCAATCAGTTCCGACGTAAGGTCTAAAACACTGATTTTCATCCCTAATGCCAAACCAAACCAAAAAACAGAGAGAGGAGTTTTGAATAATTAATACAGAAGTACAATGTGATAACATTAGAGAAAAGTAAGAATAAGTATTTTACGTACCAGAAGGATGGATGTTGATGTGGCAGTGTATGCGGAGGGTCACGATACAGATTGGCGTTGAAGGGGTGTGAACAGGGTATCAAGTAACAGTTTTCATGCTTAACTGTGGCTGTTGCCAGGGGAGTGTAATATTTTGGGAACAATGAAGATTAAATGGAAGAGCGATAATGATAGAAAGCGTAGAGAAATAGTGGAAGAAATCAGTAAAAAATGTTTAAAAGATGCGTTTTCGAGGTAAAATATGAGTGACCCTACCACGAAGATTAAACTTCGTGTCGGAATCTCTCTGATAAGCAATCCTTTATCTGCATCTTAAATCCATTAATTGGAGGTTCGTAAAGTGAGGGGAATTTTATTAATGTTGAGGCTATTTCTTAAGTGCATGATTTGCTTTTTGGCAGAATTAGTATTTATTGCAAATTTTGTTGATTCTTATAAGTTGATTGATAATTGTGTTTTTGTAGATTTTATATGAGATATTAGAGTTCCAAAAAATAAATTTATTGACATTAAATTTGAATTCATTTCTTTTGTCGTGAATGTCAATTTTTAGGTTGTTTTTGTGGTCTAAACATAAATCAAGAAAGATCGCTAGAAATTGATTATTGCCGATTTTAATTAGTTTGAGTTCTTCTGGGTAGATGATATTGCAAATAGAGCTGAAGTCTTGAAAATTACAAATTATAATATCGTCAATAAATTGGAAGGCAGAGCGGAGGTTTAAATGACCCTTCAACGCCAGTCTGTACCGTGACCCTCCGCATACACTGCCACGTCAACATCCATCCTTCTGGTACGTAAAATACTTATTCTTACTTTTCTCTAATGTTATCACATCGTACTTCTGTTTTAATTATTCAAAACTTCTCTCTCTCTGTTTTTTGGTTTGGTTTGGCATTAGGGATGAAAATCAGTGTTTTAGACCTTACATCGGAACTGATTGCAAGAAAATGTCAAACTTTTATATTTAGCAATTCACAATAACTTCATCCCCTGAAGAAACATTATTGTGCTTTTACTGCGTTTTTCATTTCACATTTTATAGTCTTTCATTTTACGATTTATACTCTCTCTCTCTCTATATATAAACAGTATATTTTAGAAACTAGATATAACTGAACATTTTTCACTAATGAATAATATGATGAGATCCTATGATAAAAGATAAGAGTGTGATTCATATTTTAAAAGGATAAGAGTCAAAATTAAGAAATGTCCAATGTACTTATTTATTCATAACTATCTGAACCCGGCAATACTTTGCTATTGCTAGATTTCAGAATATATATAGATTAAATGAACACAATTGAAAGTCTGATATCAATTGTTGTATTTATTTAAAATTGGATATCTATATATATAAAAGGCAGTAGTCATATGTGTGTATCGATTTACTTGATCACTTGAATTTCCAATTAAATATATTTGTAGAAATTTGTGGTCAGCATCTGTAAATGGAAACAAAGAGAATGAATGCTGTATAGTATATTTGTCCTTGAACCTTGACATATAATTCTGAGTTATTATATTCGTTGCACTAAACGAAGTTATTTGAAAACATGTTAAAATTTCATATGTTATTCAAAAAAATACTGTGATTGTGTTGTCGTACCAGCAACCAATGAGAACAATGGCTCAAGTGGTGCCTTCAATGGTGGCAATTTAACTTTGCCATTCAAACAACACAACTCAGGTGCTTCATTCTTGAATTTTAATGCCTTAAAATTTGTGCAAACTTTATTCATACTTTCAACAACATTGGATGCAAGCTATATTCAATTTCAAATTATACTGAAATGCAATACGATCAAGTTTTACCAATTGGATTTAATTGATTCATTTGCATGTGTAATCGACTATGCCATGTTGTTCATTTCAATCTGAAGCAGCAAAATCATCACAATTAATATTGAACATTAAGAAACTTACAAAACATTAAAAAATTGAACAATACAGAATTTGAGCTTACTTCTAGGCACGCGAGACAACATTTTTTACCTTGTAAACTTCAATGTTCTATATTAATTTCAATGTGATTACAATAAATTAAAGGTTCTTCCATACTCGTATTAAATGACTAACAGTAAAAAAAACCCTTAATATAAAAAAACTGATTTCAGACTCATACTAGATGGCTGAGTTTCCAAAATGTGATAAAAAATATCAAAAAAATGCACTGCTCTTAGTTTCGATGTTATTTAAATAGATCGACATCCAAAAATTCAAGATGCTGCATCATTTTAAATATTGTTTCTGAAAGCTTTTTTTCTACCCCTTAGATTTGACATTAAAACATTTGTTAAATTGCTGGAGATGGTATTTCAAACAGTACCGAAATTACAGACATAAATGCTTTTTCTTCCTTTAAAAAAAAAAATCTATAATGTGATGTTCTCCTTCCATTCCTCTATCTCTCTCTTTTTGAAAACAAAAAGAATATCTCACTCTTTTGTGTGGAAGTTTTTGTATAAGAATTCGATCATGAAAAGAAACGAATAAAAACAGAGAAACTCGTTCTTATATGCTGTGAAGACATAGTTACCGCTAGAGGCATTCCGACTAATACATTCTGAAGAAAGGTGACAGAAACCTTTCTTATTCTTGAACTACTTTGTTTGACAGCTCATTGTGGGCCATTTGAAAAGTGTCGCATCAAATTTATTTTAAAAAATCGTAAAATCATTTATTAAATATTTTTCTAAAAGTCATGAGCAAAAATAAAGTCAAAAATGAATTTAAGGCCAAATGAAAGTTCCAAAGGGTCAAGGGCTTTGAAAAAAGACCAAATTTCGCCTTAAAAAGGCCAACATGGCAACCCTGTCTCTGTTCACGAGGTCTTCACAACGTCAAAAAACAACCCCGTTTACAAAAAACAACCCGGCTTTAGGAATTACACCAGGCATTTTTATCAACCATCATCAATGGTAGCCAAACATTAAAATATTACTAGGCCCCTAACTTTCTTTCTAATGGCCAGATCGAGGATTTCAATAGCTTTAAAAATTCCTCAGACAACATGGTTCATTTTGCAAAAAAAAACCCCACGTAAATCTGCCCAGTACTTTTCGAGTCTATAGCAAACACACAAATGAACATTGCCTTTTATATATATATAGATAATCCCCATAAAATGAGAGTTTCTTTTAGAATTAGCACCAAAAAAACAATTACAGCATTGTTTAAACTGTAAAATATTGATTCAAATCTTTCCAACTTCTCATAATCAAAAGAATAAGCAACACCGAGGGGAAAAAAATACCCAAGGAGTCAAAAGGATTCAAGCAAATAATATGAATAATTCAGAATGCAAACAGAAGAGATATTCAGTCCCTATAATATGCAATCTAAAACTATAGTAAAAGGCATTAATAATTTTTAATTAATGAAAATTTGCATTCACAGAAGTTAATAGTTCCATAAGTTTTAAATCAAAAAGTTTGATTGTCATAAATATTCCTACATATACTCTAAACCAGGGATGGGGAACCTGCAGCATTCACGATTTTCTTATGCGGCCTTACCAGTTATTTACAATTATATATATGTATTTGTTTCATAAATAAAACAATTCTTACCAATTACATGCTATTTTCATTTGCTAATGTACAGTTTAAATACTTATATTTTTTTTGTATTTTCATAATGGAATAAGTCTATTTAAAAATAATACAATGTACAGTGAACAATAATACAATAAATAGTAAATGATTACAAAACAATAATCCTCAAGATCCTGCTTGTGTGGCTTTTTGCCCAACTGCACAGGTTCAATGAGGCCTTTCAGTGCAAAAGGTTCCCCCACCTCTGTTATAAACATTTTAGCTGCCTATAAACTGATTTTTTTAAAAAAAAAATGCATTGGCTTTTAATTATTGGTACTACGGTATTTTTAAAATCACAACCAGCCATTAAGTTTTAACTTGTAAAGGCAGTGCTTAGTTTATCTCTTATGCTTTGCACACTGCCTAGGAAAGCAAAGCAGCTGGCATATAACTTCCCATTCTAATAAAATCTACTGTGAAACATAATAATGCAACATAAATAAAAATCATGGATTAACATCTGGGGATAAAGAGACATCAGAAATGCAAACAACTTTAAGCTCAATAAATTTCATATATTCAGTGCGAGGACCATTGAAATAAAGAATTATTTTTAGTTTATGCATAGTTTCTAACATAAATAATAATAAGCATACTAAATGGATACTTACGAATTTGGGTCTATTTCAAACACATCATACAATTTGACAACACGAGGATGATCTAAAGATTTGTGAATATTGTACTCCCTAAGAGCATGCCTGGAGAAAAAAAGAAAGATGGCTATTTAGAGAAAAATTTACTATGAAGATACAAGTTTTGTTTCCACATTCTAGCAAGATTTAATACTGCAATATATAAAACAACATCATTAAAAGTTCTTAATTACTTTCGTCTTGCATTATTAGGTTTATACTTCTATACAAACTGTATTATAATAAGCAATAAAATACAATCTCTCATTACATTTTTTATTGTTCAATTCAATTATATTCTTTACACTTTTAAACAGATATATTTTTAAAAAATTGGCTGTGATGCAATCACAATACTTTTATTCTAATAAGACACATTAAAGCTCTGAAATAGAGAAATTTTCATTTCAACATACCTCAACAAATCTATTAAAATACAAAATCTTTTTAAAAGATCAATGTGGATGCAAATTCCAAAATAAAAAATGCTATCAAATAATAAGATGCATTTTGTTACCTAAAAATATTAAGAATGCAACTTTTTGGACAATTGAATTACTTACTTTATATAATTAGCTTTTTTGTCATCTTTCCAATCTTTATTTAATTGATGTATCTTACAAGCAACATACCTTTGTTCTTTCAGGTCAAAAGCCTACAAATTTAATAAACAATTTTGAATACTAGAATAATAGTACTTATAATCAAAATTAAACATTTTCTATTACTTATACATAAACGACAGAAGTACACAGCACAGTATCAGTAAAAAATTTACTACTACTAATATTATGATGCTAAATTAAAAAACGATTATCATACTATAAGCTTGATTTTATTTCATTTCCTTGTTAATCTAACAAAAACGTATACCATATAAATTTTTTTTTCAGTAATATTTTCAAGAAATTAAATAGAATAAACAAAAAGCCAATAAAGTTCAGAAAAATACAGGGTGTCCGAAATGTATCTTTACAACTTTAGACTTTAATAACTTCAAAACTATACTAGATAATAACAAACGGTTTTCAACATGTGACAAGTTAACTTATAAAGTTTTTTGTCCTCCAGTAGATGCAGATTTGGCAAAAAATGTGGACGCCACAGGAGAAATTTCAGTGTCTAGCCTGGTTCATAGAGACAAAGTCCAGTGCCCAAGTGAAAAGGAACTTTAAGACACAGTATGGAAGAGAACCAATGTCGAGACCAACTATTCAGGCTTGGTATAAGTAATTTATGCAATATCTGCCATAAATAGGGGACGGGTCACCCATCTCTTTCAGACACCAACATTGCATTTAGGTATCAGACTTTGTCTCTATGAACCAGGCTACACACTGGAAAAAAAAAAAAACTTTGTGACAAGTTACCTCATTTGTTGAAAACCGTTTGTTATTATCTAGTATAGCTTTGAAGTTATTAAAGTCTAAAGTTGTAAAGATACACTTCGGACACCCTGTATTTTGCTTCATTTATTAGCAAAATAGCATTCTCAATACTGAGACCTACTTTAATTATAAACTCCATTAATTTTTGTGGTATTTGGTTCCAAATATGTCAAAACATATTAGAAAAATATGGAAAATAAGTTTTTTTTCTTTACTCAGGGTGCGTAGTGAGAAATTGCTGCGAAAATTAAAAACTTTTAACAGGGTTCCCACTCTTTGATGAAAAAAATTCAAGGACTTTTCAAGGACCTTTTTAAAAAAATTCAAGGACCATAAAATTACATATTTTAGAACACAAAAATGCAAAGGACAAATTTAAATCAAATATTTTCAACTTTAACGTTCAAATGCGTGATCACTTTCTTACTTACGACTTTCAGATGCTAAAATGAAGAGTATCAAAGGCACATATTTTGCACACCTTGCAGTTAGTGAACCAAAATCTACAGTGCTAAGTGAGTTTTGAGTTACTATTAGGTATAGTGTACTACTACTAGATGCTAATTTTACACAAACTACTACAAAGCATTTACTTGGTAGCTCACTTCACAAACACATTAGCTGAAACAAAATTCATTAAATAATTGTTAGCCCCACAAGAACCTCTATTCTTACTTTTGACTTGAGATTGAAGGGGGAAAAAAAGCAAGACACAGGTACAAATCAACAAACCTTTATTTACATTTAAATAAATAAACTTTAAATTTACATTTTCAGTTGCTCTGTTAAAGCCTCAATTTTTTCATTGATCATTTTGGCTTCATTAGCCCTTTCTTTTCCGTTTTCTTAAAACTATTGGATTCTGCAATAGATTTAAAATCTCTACTTTTTTCAGCTAGTTTGTCTGGAAACTTCTGCAGTGCAGAAATCAATGCAATGCAATTCAGTGTGACGTATGACTCACAATTGTGATGATCTTTCAAAATTTTTGCCATATATTTATTTATCAACTAACTGAATAGCCAGTTTGTGTGAACGGAGCACAAAAATGTACCCGACTATTCGCCATAATGAAGAGTAAAAAAACTGTATAATCTGGCATCCCTTGCTCTACTTATGTTCAATTTTAGTAATCAAACCACTTATATTAATCCTCTATGAACATTGAAAAAGAAAAAAAGTTTTATTAATAAGAACTAATATAAGTAAAAATTGATTACTATAGGCGCCCGTAGGGTTTTTTCCAAACAAGAACAAAAACTTTTTAAAAATAACTGACACTCAAGAAATCTGTAGCCTAATAAATTAATTTTTAAACTTATTAGTTATCTTAATTAAATTATTACTCATTACTTAATATATTTTTCACACTTCTGCAATTTTTCTGTTTGGAAAACATGTTGCAGAATTTTCAAAGAGGGAAGGCCTCCCTTTTCCTGTGTGACTCATACTAGTAGCCCTCATAGAAACAACTCAAAATGACAGAAATAGACCGAAAGTTTGTTGAAAATAAAAATGCGCAAGAGTCGCTCAAAAAGGTTTGCATGTCGATTTTCGGCAATATGGGACAAACCCTTCCATTTTAGAATCCATTTCTTCAAAGAGACCTCTATGAAATCAACGAAAACAGAAAAACCATTACCATTGGTCCTTAAAAAAAGATATAAACCTTCTGCTTTGTAACAAGAACTTTGCGTTCCTTGCGTTATTGATTAAAAATATAAACTTAAAAAAATCTTAAGCGAAGTAAACTCATTCATTGGAAAAAAACATTAAAAGACAAAAAAATATGAAGGAGGCAACATAAAGATTTTTTTCCAATGATTATATATTAAAACACAGAAGCATAATATCTCTTCATTATAGAAAAAAAATTAAACTTTTGATTCCAACCAACTTTTTTCATTACGGCTCAAACCAGCGGGAGTGGTCTCCCCTAAACTTTCTCGTATACTCCTAACACATGTAGAGAAAACTAGAATAATAAAAGGCGTCAAATAAACTTCCGTCGCAAGTAAACCAAAGTTGGAACAACGCGTGGTTTGAAGGATCAAAACAAATTAAAATCCTCTTCTCATTCTTTTGCGCAACAGGACCTGGCGAGACTCCCTAAATGTTTGCTTCCTTACAAAATCACTCCAGAATTTGTTTTTGGCAAACTGCCAAGTTTCGGAGCGTCCCTTCCTTGCACAGGCATTGCCATTAGTAGGCATGCGCAGGGAGTTAGTTTCAAAACTGAACAAGTATGCGATTATACAGACCGACAGACAGTCAACCCTTTGACGGATTTGGCCCAAAATTTTATACGGACCTACATTCATGACGATAAAACTGTGTATAAAATTTTATCCATCTGGCTTTTCAAGTTTTTGAGTTATAGCGTTCGCATGACCCCGAACATACAGACAGACAGACAGACTTCCCGTTGACGGATTTTGTCCAAAATTTGATAGAAACCTACAAATTATGTTTAAAGACCACATACCAAATTTCATCCCCGTAGCTCTAATAGTTTTCGAGTTATCGTGTTCACAGACACACACACAGACAGACATAATTCCAAAATTGTGTTTTTCGGAATCAGGGAGGTCTAAAACGTGGAGATTCGTCAAAATCTCGAGTTCGAATTTTTTGACGATTACAATACTTTCTCTTTGTATACTTCGTATACGAGAAAGTAAAAAAATAAAAATCGGCTCAAACAGAAACAAAACATCAAAAGGCAAAAAAAAGAGGAAAAAAAAAAATACAAGAAATAATAAATTAAAATACCGGAAGCATAACTTTTCTTCTCACATTTGTAAAAATAATAATGGGGAAAAAAGAAAATTCGCAAAAATGGGCAAAAAACGTCGGAATTTAGTACTTAAAATTAAATAAATAAAAATCTAATCCAATTTTTTTTAAAAAAATGTAGGTCGTGAGCTCCCTCTTGCACTAATCCATCACTTTACCAAATTTAATTGTATGTCAAGCTGTTTGGGAGTGCATAAAGAACAAAAACCGAACATGCATGCATGCATACATACGAAAAAAAAAAATCTTTTCTATAATAAATAATTTCTGCCCAATACTTTGAAGATCTCATAATTTATCAAAATGATCCGTATTCATAACAGAAAAAAAAAGAATACACAAAATTAACAAAAAAAAAAAGGTATTGCAATAATTCACCAAAAAGATCTCCTTGAAATGGAAAAATTAATTAATTCTGGTTATAACTCCTATTTGATTTTAAATCATCAAAGAAGCAAACAGTATCCAGTGTGGATGCTAATTTGTATTTTTTTTTGTATAGACAGATGAAAGAAAATTTATGATCTCACAAATTGTCTGAATCTCTTTGGCATGATGCCAAATTTGAGACCCATTATTTCAGAAACTATTAAAGCTAGAAGAAAAATAAAAGCAATATTTGTAGGGAGTTTTACGCTCTTTAATTTGTTAAATCAATTGCAATTTGAAAACTGAATAGTTTTCGAGATATTCAAGTAAAACTAAAAATGGGGGAATAAAATCCAAGACGGTGCCGCGACCTCACCCAGGACCAGGGACTTTTAGTATGTTCATCAGGAGCCCCCTCATAAACACATGTACCAATTTTCAAAACTATCCGATTTAATGCTTTTTTTCACCCCCATATTAGCCTCCTTGAGTGGACTATAAGCATTATCTTAACATGTGTTGACACCCCTGGCTCTATCTCACCCAGGATTTCTTCTCCAAATTCTTCCGTTTCGTCGGTTTTCTTTCTTGATACATAAGGTATTCTTTTCCTCATACATTCGGTAAATAAAACTTTAAGATTATGCTTTCGATTTATCGTATTCAACGTCTGGGGGAGAGAAAAAAAAAGAATGCTTTCTTTGCACTTCTCGAGAAAATTAAGCACTTTTAAGGTGCTTAAAAATGGCTTTCAAATTTAAGCACTTTTCATGACGCTACGCACCCTATTACTGTTAAAGAAAATTATGGTCTCCTACAGGAGACATTTGGACATATGCAGTAATCAACAGGAAATTTAAATTGATTTATTACTATCTTTAAATATAAAAGCACATCTTGACACAGTCGAAATTTTCAAAAGTGCTGTTGATTGTCTCCTGTAGGTGACACCAGTACTGAGGAAGATAATGAAGCATATACATTCCTTTAACCTGCCTAGTGGTGGAAATGGTCTTTTCGGTTTTTCATGTTCAATTCAAAGCAGATAATTCGTATTTTTATATATATTTTCTTAAACATCCATGGATGAAGTAGGATTTCAGAGATATGTGATTAAATACAAAAAATAATAGTTCATTCACTTTAAAAGTCAAGTTTTCTAACCTGAAAGCTATGTGATCAAAATAATTGGGCACTCGGAGGGTTAATATCTGTAACAATTTAAGAATAATACAAAGCTTTGAAACAAATTATCCTCAAGAAATATCACCGGCAACTCGGTTAAAATTAAATCAATTATCAAGAATTCTTCACTCTTCTTTGTCATTTTTATTGAGTCACACTAAAATTTATTAACAATGCATCCAGTCATAAACAAAGCAAAAAGTTAAATACATTTTTAATGATTTCTTGATTAGTTAATGTTGATAAAAAATAAATATTATATATTGTTGCAAGCTTTCAAAGAATTACAATAAACAGCAGTTTTTAAATAACAAATTTCGAAGTCATGGAAAAAAAAAAAAGTCCCTTTTCGGCAAGTTTGAAGGCAATGGTAGATTCCTTTACATTAATGTTACAAAAGTCATGAAATAGTACATATTGATCAATACAGACATAGCCAATGACTTTATTGGTTCTACACATTGCAATATTTACGCTGCGATTCCGTTTTCATGTCATTTAATCTTTTGCTATATCAAGGTTTTATCATTCCATTTTTCATTCCAAAAAGTTATGATAGATTTATCGGTCAGTACATTGGTCAATTTTTTTATATCTCAACACATAATCATTCAACAGGTAGGAGTCATAAAGAAATAAACATCTCAGCAGTGCAAATATCTCCTAGATAACATTAAGCCAGCCTATCTGAAACAGTAGCAAGAAATTGACTCTTGGCACAAATGAAGGACTCTAGATTTAAAAATTAATTTATTTAATCTAGGTTACAATATAATTGTGCGAACATTACTTTGTCATATGGTAAAATCACATGACATGATACACTTAAACACTACTAAAATGGGCTCATTTAGAGAACTCCCTGGTTACAGAGATAATAGTCACTAAATTCTTAACATATAAGAGTATAAAAATTATTAAACATTGTGAGTGTCAAATTGAATACGGGTTTTTAAAGCATAGGATATGAATGTAGCCAATTTGAACAGCAAATTTAAATAGTTAATTTAATTGTTTCAAAATATTCATTAAAACCTTTCATTGACTTTAGTAATTGTTAACAAAATTTGAAGTACCTATATAACAAATAATAACGTATGAAGAAAACGGATGTTTTTAAAAATTGTCTGGTTCAATTAATATTCTCATTTTAATTAAAAAAGTTTCAGATCAGAAAAGGAATTTGTGTATTATAATATTTATATTAAAAATATTAAACATGAAAACATTTTAATCCGGAGAAAAGCCAGGTATATCAATTAACAGTTATAATTAAAAAATTTAACAAAGATATTAACTATAAATTAATTAGTCATAAATTAATTATATATTATACCGTATAAAAAGTGAAGGTGAATGTGGTTGATGGGAACTCATAACTTCTAAATAATTCTTGCTGTCAAAAAA
>BGPR01018409.1:20336-30871 GCA_013235015.1 Araneus ventricosus | reverse complement strand
AAAAAAACTAAGCACGTTAATGTAATTCGATTACTTTATTTACATTAGGCTGATGCATTTAATTATAATCCAATTACGGCGAAGTGAAATCTTTTCAGCTGACGAACATTCGAACAAAAGAAAAGAATTTAACAATTCGTCAAAGCACGCGAGTTTTCGTTCGACGACAAAGGAATGAGATTTAGAGAGGAAAATTAGCGACACCTTCTATCCTTCCCGCCATTTTTCCTTTTCCTCATTTTGTATAATCACTTATTGCCAGGAAAATCCAATTAAATTCTTCGGAAAATAACGACTCTGGTGCTTTTATGTCGACATCGCTCAGACAATATGGCGGACGATGATGGAATAATGCGAAAAGAACAAAACGAATTAGTTTTATTTATTGAGGCCATTTAACCGTCTCGGTTACAGACGAAATGAATTTTCGCCTGGTAACGGGAACTTTAGGAACACTAACCGATGACGGTTTTGCGTCGATGTTCTTTATGTTAGGAATTCGGAAAGAAATGATTTCGAAGGATTTAATGCAATTATTTATCTCAGGAATTAAAATGCTTTATTTTGATTAGTCATATTAAAGGACATATATTAAAGGACAATTGATTGCTTTTTTATTCAGGAAGTATGCTTAGAGAAAGAATTGTAATCGTCTAAAAATTTGGCTTCGACATTTTGAGATGTTTCGAAACTAGTGGCAGAATCTCATCTTCGTGATGGAAAGATTATAGGTTCTAAACCTCATCTTAGTGGAGACAAACTCCGAATGTGGGCGTTCTACAGGTTAAATCTCCCTACTTGAGTCACGCGTCATCATATTGGAGAGGCGTGGCAGTTTGAAGAGTGAGTAACTGTTCAGAGGTTGTCCTCGCCTCTGATCTCACTGAGTTCGGAAACAAACATTCTTGGAATTGTAATTGTCTGTGGAATGGAGGGTACAAAGGTTCGAAACACGATTCCACACTAGATCCGCTACGAATGCTGGCTTGGCGCTTCTTAAATTCGTAGGGGTCAAATGTCCTCCCACTGGTGTGGCATGGGAGTTTGAAAGCAGGGTACCAACTCATGTGCCATTCTCGACATCTGACCACAGTTCAGAATGACTTGGAGCGTGTCCCAAAACAGATCTTGTGTAGCTTCAAAGCGGGACATTAAATCTAACCAAATTTCTGCTACCAAGATCGTGAAACACTAGTGTCAGAATCTCATCTTCGTGATGGAAGAATCTCATCTTCGTGAAGATTATAGGTTCTGTGACGTCGTGAGACCACGGGTAGCGTGAATCAAGAGCTAAACTAGTATCAAATCTAATAATTTTATTTTAAAGTTACTCTTGGTTATTATAGATTACAAAATAAGCAATAATTTATGTACAGAATATTACAGACGTGAGTGAATTTACAGGATGGTGTTTGAGACAGCCTCTGCAAGTAGAAATAACAGTCACTTAGAGCAACGGCTCTACTGAAATCTATTGAATGTTCAATAATTGAAAGTTCATGAGCATCCTCTCATCTCGAATAAACTCTTACAGTTCAGATACGAGAGCTATGCTCTCCTAAAACAGTTAAAGCGAAGCGTACAGCTTCTTAACTCTGCTTCTCTCAATTACACAACTGGCCGCATGGGGCCCAGTTATTTCTAAAACCGATCCGAAGATCCAGCACTCGAAAACGTTGCTATGATCGGAATCCGATCAATAAATGATCGCCGATTGAAAATCAACTCTCCCTTTTTTTTCTTTTTTTTTTTTGCCGCCGCTTAAATCTCGTTTTCCTAGGGACGAGGTCCGCCCAACATGTTAAGATTTCCGCCCCAATTCGTGAGGTCCACCAATGAGGTCTTCCTTTCACCAGGTGGTTGATTTATGTCCAGTAACAGTCTTGGCTATTAGCGGTATCGTCTGTGGATAGTCTCGTCTCAGTTCAACTGAGAAGGGACATCCATCACTCCTTCTGAATTGGGGGTTTCCGAAAAGGTTTTGTGTGCCAAGTGTCACTAGATATGGAGTGAAAAGAAGCTCTTTGTACGAATTCTCTTGTGGAGTTTTGCTGACCGGTCCAGGTGGCTACTTTGGCTGGGCCGATTTTAGCAGCTGTTCTGGAATCTTCACATTTCTAAACCTTGTCTTAGTGAAGAGAAACTCCGAATGTTGGCATTCTGCGGGTTAAATCTCCCTACATGAGTCACACGTCATCATAATGGAGAGGCGTGGAAGTTTGGAGAGTGAGTAACTATTCAGAGGTTGTCCTCGCCTCTGATCACGGCTCAATATCACGAGATCCGTCTCCAATAGCTCTCGTTTATCTTCAAAACTGGAAGATAATCTAATAAAATAATCATGTCCATAAGCATTTGTTTTATAAAGAAGCATATTTAACTTTTTCCTTATACGTGGTACAGTTGCAATGCCAGTATTTGAATTGCTAGATATTTGAAAATATTTGCTAAGAAATCGATTAACTCGTTTATAATATCACAGGAGTTGATAATGAAATTGAATAAATTTCTTATAATGACTTCAAATCTGTTGCACAAAAATTTACGAGTTATTAATTAAGAAAGATCTTGTTTCGCGCGAGGGGATTTAGGTGCCTTTTCTATCCTCTGAAGTACCATTACAACGTTTATCCTATCTCCAGAAATTCAAATAAATCAATTGAAAAGACCCAAGAGTTATTTTAAAAATTTCAAATCCAGAAAATTTCGATAATGGAAATTTTTCTAATAAAATACCTTTACAAATATGGTTAAATTTTCGCCCGCGAACCTCATGTCTTTCTAACAGAAAAAGTACTGATCTTTTAAAATACTGAAGATGATTAACTGATATCCGCTAATTCTAAAGAAGTAAAAACATTGGGGAAAGGATATTTCATGATCATTCTAATGGAAGTACATACTCCTTAGCAGGTCGTTACAGTTTAGGGCAGTGGTGCGCAAACTATTTTCATTTTGGACCCCCTCACTTTGTGTAAATTTTGTCTCGACCCCTCTAGGGATCGCAATCACAATTTTTGAAGAAAAGCCTTATAATTTTTATTGTCAAATAAATTTCTTTGAATTTAGCGACCCACAAATATTTTCTCACGGACCCTCTGGGGATCGCAATCACAATTTTTGAAGAAAAGCCTTATAATTTTTATTGTCAAATAAATTTCTTTGAATTTAGCGACCCACGGTTTGCGCACCACTGGTTTAGAGGATACAACGCGCATTGTTAAGACAGATTTCAATAAAACACTTCATTTAATTTTCTTACTTATAATTTTAAAATATTTACAATTCCATACAATTAGTACCAGCTGTTTTTAAACTCATTATACTATCGGGAATACAAAGAACATGAAAAAAATCCATCCAGGAGCAAGATTCGAACCAGCGACCAGGGCTGAGAAACGACAGCATCAAAACAACTTCCGGTCATGCTTCTCAAACTGCCGTTACGTTACATTTGCCAATATTTGTCCGGCTTTCTTTTCTTGTTGCTGAAATCAGTTTTGGTCCAGACAGACTTTGAACAGCTTTATCACTAAAGCAGTTATGGATCGTCTCCCCTTCCCATTTTTTTTATTATTATTTTTACTGATTGAACAGACAAGCCTTCAGAAATTCTGCAGCACCAGTATCCCTTAGCAAGGTATTTCAGGCCTGACGCCATAACCACTCGGTCATCCCGGAGAGAAACAGGATGTTAAACAGACAAGCCTTCAGAAATTCTGCCGTACCATTATCCCTTAGCAAGGTATTTCAGGCCTGACGCCATAAAAAATCGACCATCCTGGAAGCGAAGCAGGATGTTAAACAGACAAGCCCTCAGAGATCCTGCAGCACCACTATCCCTTAGCAAGGTATTTCAGGCCTGACGCCGTAACTACTCGCCCATCCTGGAAACGAAGCAGGATACCAAGGCCGAGTTTTCTGTTTTAGTATTTAATTGCGGGTCCCCCTTCAAGAGAGTTGGTTATTACTCAACTGCCTTTGAACAATAATTCTAACTTATCTTGCATTCCATACACTGAACATACTAAAACCTTCCTTTCCCATAACTCTTTAATAGTAATCTCCCTAATCCTTGCATTAGACACTTAGCACACAATGGTTCCCCATCTTTACTACGTAACTCAACAACCTTTTTCATGTTGTTCGTCATCTTTTTAATTCATCATTATTCCTTTCATTCACACCATGATTATCAAGACATTGTGTATATTTCTTTATTTTGTTGTCAAATCTATGTGTTATTATCAGCTTTGTAATTTTTTTGTTTGACATTCTTCTGTATGCTGTATTTTTTGCAACTCAATAAAGTCCACCTATGTCTATACCAAACCGAATAGGAGCCACATCCTCCAGTCCGATTTCCAAAAGTTTAACATAGTGATATACAAGACACATCCTCAAGCCCGTTTTCTAAAAGTTTAGCATGGTGATATACAAGTCACATCCTCCAGTCCGTTTTCTAAAAGTTTAGCATGGTGACATACAAGTCACATCCTCCAGTCCGTTTTCTAAAAGTTTAACATGGTGATATACAAGACACATCCTCCAGTCCGTTTTCCAAAAGTTTAGCATAGTGATACACAAGACACATCCTCCCGTCCGTTTTCTGAAGTTTTAATACAGTGATATACAATACACATTGTGTTTTCAAATACCGTATCAATAATTAATTGATTGACGTTACGTGCTCAACTACAGAATCTTTTACATGACTCTTTAACGCCATATCAACCGGTGGTTTAGAAGCAATTCTAATGAATATTCGGACTTCAAAGTATTTAAAGACTGCGCTTCTCAGCTTGGCAAGGATCCAAGGCGATAACCCATTTCTTGTCCAAATTACTGCTGTAAAATATGCCCATTACCTATTACGAGGGCGAAATCGTGTTTCTGGAATTTTGCCATTTATTAGTCTGAGAGATACTTAGGAAGGTTTCATGCACGAACTCAAAGGAAATTAGCTGCAAAGTTTACTCCAGTAGAAGTATAAAATAAATTCTCAGCATTATAGTTTTAGATGCTGAATTATATACATCGTTTATAATATGTAGAGTAAACAATACTTCGGAGTTTATTTGCAGGATTTACTTAGAAGACATGCAACCAACTCTAAAATGAATTCTTACGTGCTTTTATTTATCTTGTTTGTAAAGATGGAAGCTAGAGAAAGATTCTTCCCTTACTTCTTGCTAACTAAAGTTGAGAAGTAGAGTCAGATGCAAATAAAATATTTTAGTATTTACAGAACATCATCATCGGTTAATAGATTAATTTTAATTATATTTTGATTCCATACGAGTGGCGCCATCTGGTAGTGAATTTGAGAAGAAAATTGATTACAACATTCCATAACATTTATTATAATGAAATGCGAAATATATAAATGACTCTAAAATGTAGAAAATAATGAAAATAAAAAGTTTTAAGATGACACTTTTATCAGTGCATTAGAATGTGGAAAATAATTTTTCGTCAAAAATATGAAAGTTCAAAACATGAAACAAAATCGTAAAAGCGTAAGGCGTTGAAAACAATACTAAGAAGTAATTAAATTTCAATGGTTATCATAAGAAAGAAAATTCTGAGACATTGATTAAACATTAAAATTTATCATAAATGTGGTTAAAATTTTATTTCATTGAGTATTTAAATGAGTTCCTCAGGTTTACGATTTTGATTTAACGCCCACGTTTTGATAAATAAATATATATAGATTCTACTATTTAGTACACTAATAAAAAGGGTTTTTTGTACTTGTATCTCTGTGAACAGTAGTATGTTTTGATTTTTGGCAGTCCAAAAAGAAATAAGATTTTCTCTCCATCGCAGTGTTTAAAGATTTGAGGTCAATCGTACATTTAATTTTTATTTTTTTCGAATGCGAAATATTTATAGAAGTCTCTGCTTTAAACATTATTCACAAAATTACAATTAAATGTCTGCTTTTATCAGTATTAGCAAAATTACAATTAAATGTCTGCTTTTATTGAAATTATTATTAACAAAATTACAATTTAATGTCTGCTTTTATCAGTAATAATAAAATTTCAATTAAGTGTCTGCTTTTATCGAAATTATTATTAACAAAATTACAATTAAATGTCTTTTGCTATTATTGATATTTTTGGAGGTATTATGAATGGAGTTCCATTTGAATAGAATCGTTGGAAAAAGATGAACATTTTGTGAAACGCAATCAAAAAAATAAAAATCCTTACACACATTTCGTTTTTAATGACTTCAAGGAACATTTATGCCAAATTCGAAGAAAATCGAACGACGCGTTTGGTCGTGACTGCGTGACAAACAAATTTACAGACAAACAGGCGAAATGCCGAACGATCGAGTTAAATAAGGGCCTGTCATTTTTTAGGAAGGAATAAACTATAGAGTGGGAACATTTTTGAAGGCAGAAAATGTTATCAAAAAAATGCTCCTTCCAGTTTTGAAACTTTGTTAGAGATAATGTACGTAACTTAATTGCTAATTTCAGCACTTTTTTACTTTCTCGTATACGAAGTATACAAAGAGAAAGTATTGTAATCGTCAATAAATTCGAACTTGAGATTTTGACAAATCTCCACGTTTTAGACCTTCCTTGGTCCGAAAAACACAATTTTGGAATTACGTCTGTCTGTCTGTCTGTGAACACGATAACTCGAAAACTATTAGAGCTACGGGGGTGAAATTTGGTATCTGGTCTTTAAACGTAATTTGTAGGTTCCTACCAAATTTTGGACAAAATCCTTCAACGGGAAGTCTGTCTATCTGTATGTCCGCGGTCATGTGAACTCTATAACTCAAAAACTTGAATAGCTAGATGGATAAAATTTGGTACACAGTTTTATCGTCATGAATGTAGGTCCGTACAAAATTTTGGGCCAAATCCGTCGAAAAGGGGCGTTCAAATTGCATATTCAATTTCTTTTAATCCGATTCTTATGCGCAAAGTACTGGTAGCAATCTGTTATTGTTGCAAATTTTATTTACAAAAATAAATAATATTTTCAAACATAAATTGTAACAAATTTTTTATTCTTGTAAATAAAATTCAAACCGATCTCATTATTTCAGCAAATCTTTTATTTACGCGCTTTTGCAATTGTTAGGTTGTGGTAGTATAAATTGTTTTCTTGGGAATTCAATTCCAAATCAGAATTTTCGCTTTAGTATTCATTGCATTGCCTATTTTATCGCACCTGCTTCAAAGTAATATTTTTTTCAAACGTGGCAACAGATATTTGATTTCAGGTTTGTTTGTTTGTTTGTTTCACTTTGTCGTATACGAAGTATACAGAGAGAAAGTATTGTAATCGTGAAAAAAATTCGAACTCGAGATTCTGACGAATCTCCACTTAGAAAGCATACGAGAAAGTTTAGGGGAGACCACTCCCGCTGGTTTGAAGAAGAAGAAGAAACAACATTTAAAAGAAAGTAATTTCCTAAATCTTGCAAGGAAATCTACTTTAGTGACCACTGTGATGTTTAGAGATTACATCAATGATGGATGAAAATTTTTGCCGCTAATGACTTGTCCAACAAAAAATCGGATATGTGTATCGAGTCAGTGGCGGCTCGTCCATTAGGGCTGCAATCCCCCTGAAATTATTTTAAAAGCTTGTATTTTCATTTTTATTATAATTGGCTTTCTTTTCCGCTTTAAGAGTTCAATGATAATCGAAAATGGCAAAAAATAATAATAATAAACGTAAAAGAAAGACGAAAAATAAATGAAAAATTAAGAGAGAGACAAACCAGAGCTGCAGATAGTTTTTCCCCTCCTAATGATCAAAATTAGCACACTGAGCAACTCAGAACTCTCAGTCGGAAGAAAAAAGCAACCCTTTCTCCCACTAAAATTAGAACCCCGTTGGCGCGACTTCCTCATTTGGCCTGTTCTCGCTTTCGCCCTCAATTGTCCAGTTGTTAATTAGTTTTTAAATCAAATTCTGTAGGAGTTGTAATTTTTTGCTTCTTTATGTTTTTGGGGGTGCTGATTACGAACCTGAGGTTTACCACCAAAATTTTTATAGAAATTTTACTTATAACTAACAAGTAATATAAAAAATTTTAAGTCAATTCCTACTTACGTCAACAAAGAAAATTTTTATTTTAGTTACTTTTTATTAAATAATTACAATTAATATAAATACGTATATACATATGACAGCATCACAATATTATGTACATAATGTAAACCTATTTGAGTTATTGGCCTATGAGCATTAAAAGTAATTATTCGGCTCTTTTCCTTGTGATATAAATAAATATATATAGGGAGAGTGTGAACTAATAGTAGGAATTGAAAAATTCTTTGTGAATATTGTTACAAAGCTATAAAGTCGTTTCCCTAAGATGCTAATCTTGGCGACAAACTTGGCGACCTTGGCGGCAAAGTTGGCGACTAAGTTGGCAGGCTAATAACTAAAATTTTATTAATTAAATTTAATTAATGAACTAATATTTGAAAAAAACTATTAATATCAAGTGTCATCCACTACAAGTTTTAAAAAAATATATTTGAACTTGAGTGGATGAATAAAAAGTATTTTATTAACGATCGAAAATTTGAACAAGATATATATATATATGGAAAAAACAAGAAAAAAATTCCCAGTTTTTTGCTTATAACTCAAAATCTCAATTTTTAGTATATCATCATGATATAACACAATAATCAACATGAAATTTCCTACAACTTAGGTCTATACAACTTCTGCAGCACTCCTTGTTTCTGAGCTGACGATCCGCCACTGATAGAGCCTAAATCTGCCATCGGAGATAAACGCCCCGACATTGGTGTGGCTTGGAAGTTTGGACAGTTGGTGCCTGCTCAGGTTCGTTCTCATAATCTAATCCCAGTTCAAACTGCTGAGATCCGCCTCAAAATGGATCTCGTGTAGATTCAAAATTAAAAGTAAATCTGACATAACTTAGAGCTATTTATCTGGAAGTAATGATACATCGATGGCAAGTAACCTTCTCAGTGCAATCAAGTTGAGTTGTAGGAGACTGCAGTAAGTCGCTTAAAGGCGTAAAAGAGCAGAGTGAAGACAAAACAAAATGGAGGATATCTGCTTTATGTGCTTCTTCAGGGGCAGATATTCAAAACGGGACTTTTTTCTGCTTAGGTGTTTGACATCGTCAAAAATTAACACCCAAATGACCCAAAAAGTCCTAAAGTAGAATAGAAGAAAAAAAGAACATCTTCAAAATTTAAAATAACCCGAATAAAGAGAAGAAAGTTTCTTAGCCTTACCTCGCTATCAAGAATACCGCCAAAAAGGCGAGTGCAAAAAACTAAAAGAAGGGAGAAAAAGACAATAAGAGTAAAGCGCCATCTATCGAAGCCAAATAAAAAAACAAAAAGAGAGAGAGAAATTTATTATTAATTATCAATAGGTATTTTATTTACTTAAATCATTGTATTATTATTATCTTATTATTTATCATTTTCATTCTATTATACTTTAAATCCATTAATTAAATGTCATTTCATTTTATTTTATATTTATTATTTTTTCATTCCATTATATTTCAATTCCGTAAGGGCGTAAAATGATTTCCATTTCCAACTTCATCCCTCGAAAGTTAGAAAGTCCCCTTATTTATGAAAGTTACCTATGGATGCAAATGCCGCTCTTCCCCTAACGAGCCTCGTTAGTTGAATAAACTTCGCACGAGTTTATGTTTGTCTTCACAGGAGGGTATTAAATTACTTTTCAACCATCAGGAGAACAAACAACTTTTCCTTAATTTAAGGCTGACTGAAATCTCCTGAACTGGCACCTTTCATGAATTCATACTGAATTTCAATCTCAATTCTAGCTGGCAGTTATTTGTACCAGGTCTTGAAGAGTTTATTCTGTAGATCAGAGGTTCCCAGCCTGTGGTAAGCGTACTCCTGGGGGTACGCGATGGATTAGTTGGGGGTACGCGACATCAAAGTTGGTAATGGCGGAAACGAAAAAATTATAAGGGATTAAAAATGTTTCAAAATTTCGTTTCGCCAAGAGAATCCTTACTATTCAATATCTATACCACTCGAATTACTAATATAATAGCCCAGATCTTCCGGTAACGCTCTGACGTCACAACAATAAAACTCGAGCCATATCACTGCGAGACGTTAAACAGCATTATTTCATTGTTAGAGAACCTAAATTTCGGTAATTTTAAATTTAAAAGAGTAATGGTCGTTCTAATTTCAAATTTAATAGCTCTAAAATAGTGAAATGAAATTTTCTATCGATTGATATAAAATTTATCTCGCTATGATTAATAGTTCCCGAGAAATTTAAAATTATATTAGTCCTATATTTAAAATTAATTTCCGTTTTTTAAAACAAAGTAGTAAATTACGTCAGTTGTATATCATGCGCGTGATATAGTTTGGACGCCACAATGCATCTAATTATTTAGTGCAATCGTGACGATATAATTTGACAATATTTTTTGGCAACGTTAAAATTTACACAAAGACATCTGAAGTACAAGGAAAATTGTTAAACAACGAAAAATACTTCGCGCCG
>BGPR01018409.1:7525-20236 GCA_013235015.1 Araneus ventricosus | reverse complement strand
GAAAAATACTTCGCGCCGAACGTTGCTTACCAAGAGGTTTTTTGAATAAAGAAATATGTAAATAATATGTGAATAAAAATATATATTTCCTGTCATAAAACATATGTTTATTTTATTTGTTTTCAATCAATGTTAAACATTTCTCGCGCATATATGTCTATTTAAACACGTCAGATTTGACGGGAAATCTCTCGAATGTAGAGGCAATTTGCACCCGTCATACCATGACGGGTTATTTTTCTAGTAGTTGATAATAACCAAGTGTAATTTTTAGCCGTCCTTATAAGCTAATGCGAAATTATTACAATACTGGTTTCGTTTGTTTTGGCGTTGAACTAATATTATTGTAAAAATGAAATAAAATGCAAAGTTAAAAATAAGTCCCACAAATGTTATGAATTCAAGTCATTTGACTCTTAAGCTTACCCAAGCCATTCATGGTATTGATAAAATCTTTTTTGCATAGACGGATGCTTGGAGTGTGGGGGTTGGATACAACAGTAGGGGGTACGCAGAAATAAAAAAGCTTAATCAAAGGGTACACGAGGGAAAAAGGTAGGGAACCCCTGATGTAGACGACAGTGATGAATTCTTCGCAGTTTTTCTGCACTTAGAGTCAATCCGTTTAGCCATTTTTTCTTACTTCAGATCTCAAAAGCCATTTAACGAAGAAGTGTTTTCCGTACGGCTACTTCCACCGGATATCGCTTTTTTCAATTCCTACTATTAGTTCACACTCTCTCTCTATATATATATATATTTATATATCTTGTTCAAATTTTCAATCGTTAATAAAATACTTTTTATTCATCCACTCAAGTTCAAATACATTTTTTTAAACTTGTAGTGGATGACACTTGATGTTAATACAGTTTTTTCAAATATTAATTCATTGATTAAATTTAATTAATTAATTTTAGTTTTATATGGGAGAAAGCATATGCCGCCTTGAGTCGTTTGGTTCGAATTTTTCTCAATAGATGGAGCTAGGTTTGCCAGCTTCTAGACCTAATATTCTTTGTTTTCTGGTATGTTCACGAAGGCGTCATTTTTTCATGTATTTTTGTCAGTGACGAAGCGTGTAGATCGCTGACCTAAGTAGGAATTGACTTTTAAATTTCTTTATATTACTTGTTTATTCTTTTACAGTAAAAAAAAGCTTTAAATATAAAGATATCTTAGCACACTTTTAATAAACTAGAAAATCACCCGTCATGGTATGACGGGTGCAAATTGCCTCTTCATTCGAAAGATTTCCCGTCAAATTTGACGTGTTTAAATAGATATATATGAGAGAGAAATGTTTAACATTGATTGGAAACAAATAAAATAAACATATGTTTTATGACAGGAAATATATATTTTTTATTCACATATTATTTACATATTTCATTATTCAAAAACCTCTTGGTCTAAAAAAATCTAGAAAATCTAGTAGATATAATCTAGATAGATATAAAATCTAGTTCCAAAACAAAACACTTCTCTGCTTGTCAAACGTTGCCGAAAAATATTATCTTATTATATAATCACGGTTGCAATAAATAATGAGATGCATTATGGCGTCCAAACGATATCACGCGCATGATATACCACTGACGTAATTTACTACTTTCTATTGAAAAACGGAAATTAATTTGAAATATATGACTCGTATAATTTAAAATTTCTCGGGAACTATTGATCATAGCGAGATAAATTTTATATTAATCGATAAAAAATTTCATTTCACTATTTTAGAGCTATTAAATTTGAAATTAGAACGACAATTACTCTTTTAAATTTAAAATTATTAAAATTTAGGTTCTCTACAATGAAATAATGCTGTTTAACGTCTCGCAGTGCTATGGCTCGAGTTTTATTGTTGGTGACGTCAGACCGTTACCGAGAGATCCGGGCTATTATATTAGTAACGATTTTAAGTTCGTCTAAACATGGTTTGAGGCTGGAATTTAAGCTATCTATTTCTCATAAACCTTTTCAGCACTTGATTACTGCCTGCATACACTACGTGTTGCCATAATATTAGTGTAATGGATGATCGATTAACGAACAGTTCGGATTCTGAACAAATAAAACAAAGAACACTTTTCCTAAAAAATTTTATGTTCGGATAACGAACACATATTCGGTTAGAAACTACCTCACAGAACAAATACCAAAAGCAACGTTACATTTAAAATTTAAAGAATTGCATTTCACTACCATCTATTGGCGCCACCGCAGGAGAGATGAGCGGACGAATGTGGGATATCAAAAGGTGTCCAGGAACAGCCGCGAAATCATCAGACAATAGACGAGGGCAGAAATCGAAAATGAAAGTAGAAAAAATAAACTTTAGAACATTCATGAACAGTTTCTAGCACGGGATTCTGAAGTCCCGCACATAATATTTTCGTGACTTGCATGGTCTATTTCAGTTCTCTGAATTTCTGTAAATGCTTTGCTGGACTTTTTAATAAAAAAACTATGAATAAAATAAGGCTTATGAAGAGTGGAGTGCCAAGAACTGTGCTTAGCGTGAACACCAAGCAAAGGATATTGCTACACAAATCATCCTATGGGTGTATGGTGGAAACGGTCCAACAAGCAGGATAATGGAGAATGACGATTTATTCACAAATACTCAGGAGAACACGAAGCACAGGTAACAGGAACAATATCTCTTATACAGATTAGCAACGCAAACAGGCAACAACGCACTTGTAATAACAGTAACAGCACTTTCAGATTTAGCAACACAAACAGTCAGCAAATCACTAATAAAGACAGTAACAGCACTTTCAATAGCGCTCAGCTCACCGACTTTCCAGCTCATATTGCAGACGAAACTCCAAAGTTATTCCCTCCTTTTGGTTGCCTTCGTTTATATACCCTTTCTCGACTGGTC
This sequence comes from Araneus ventricosus, assembly GCA_013235015.1. Classification (NCBI taxonomy): domain Eukaryota; kingdom Metazoa; phylum Arthropoda; class Arachnida; order Araneae; family Araneidae; genus Araneus; species Araneus ventricosus. Next base: position 17,346 of record BGPR01018409.1, on the reverse strand, counting down.
GTGGCGTCACAGGGAATTATCTAGTACATTTGCATATATCCTCTCCTAATAGAGATATCGAGAAAATTATAGCATTTTCGTGAACTTTCGATTTGTCGCCAAGGTCAGGGGTTCAGGACCGGCCCTTCGACGGTATTCCGTACGTAACCCTGTAAAAACTCTCTTCCCAACTATAAGACTAGAGAGGCAAGACAGCAACAGTACATTTTTGTAACAATATATATTATTGTTACTGCATGTAAATAAAAGTATTAAGAAATTATAGAAATTTTTAGGGCATCGCCAGAACGAACTAATTAAATTCAAATACAAATCTATGATCTGTTAACGAACATCATTACTGAGCAACTGCATTATGTTCGTCAGCTCAATGTTCTCAATAATAATACTCAATATTCAGTATTTTTTAATTCAAACAAAAAAAAATTGCTCATTTATTTGAATTGTCATTATATCAATCTTTTCTTTATGTAAAAAGAAAAACCTAGTATAAATCCTGTTAGATTGAATTTTATCAACTATATTTAGTCAATAGGCAATCAGCATTTTTAAAAAATATATAAATTATTAATAATATTAATAACTATAAATTATTAATAGATATTAATTACATTATATATTAATAATTATTATATAATTATAAATTTAGCTGTAGTATTTGTAAAGATTATAATGTAACATCTCAAAAGAAAGGAAACCAATTTGCATTGCTAAAATTTAAAAAATATGAGACAAATGCGTGCTATCCGCACCAAGGACAATCATATGCACACCATCATTAAAGAACAGCGCCACTGTGTGGTGTAGACGGTGACACACCAGTCTGAGCTGAGAAACGAGGCAGTGAACGTGTATTTGATAGCTGCACGAAATCCCAGAAGTATTGTAGGCAGAACCTTGGTCCATTTTTCAGTTCATCGAGCTTTTAAGGCACATTTCTCAGTGGTCGATGCCAATTCTCGATGAGGTCATTCGACTGGGGATGATATGGCGATGTTTGTAGCTTTTCAGTACTAAACAAGCGGGCAATTTGGCAAAACAGTTTATCTTCGAACTGACGCCCTTGATCAGTCGTTATGCATTCAAGATAACCAAATCGTGCTATCCAATCTGACATCAATGCCGTAGCAACCGTTTGTGCTGTCATATCACCAATAGGATATGCTTCTACGAAAACGAATCCACTTGATAGACATGTGTGCAATTCTCTATTATTAAACTAAAATTTAAGGGAAAGAAATTTAAAACATCCTTCTTCTATTCAGGACCTACTTCATTTGACAGCTCATTATATATCGTTTGAAATGCGTATTTCAAACGATATATATTGAATTTATTAAAAAAACAATAGAATAAGTAATTAAAAATTGTTCTAAAAATCATTAACGAAAATAAAGCCAAAAAAGGCCAAAAATGAATTTAAGGCAAAACGAAAATTCCTAATCGTTTTAAATGTGTATTTCAAACGATATATATTGAATTTATTAAAAAATAATAGAATAAGTAATTAAAAATTGTTCTAAAAATCATTAACGAAAATAAAGCCAAAAAGGCCAAAAATGAATTTAAGGCAAAATGAAAATTCCTAAGCCCAAGGGCTTTGAAAAAAGGCCAAATTTCCATAATTTGGAAGCCTCGAAGCAGCAAAGTGGCAGGGGCAGTGCTAAACAAAGTGGATGCTGGCCGTGAACCCGCTCGGAGGGTGGCGAGAGAGGCTAGTAAGTACAATAAAGTGCATCATTTCAGTTCATAAATGAAGCTGAATAAAGTAAATTTTTGTAAAAGAAATGAGTAATCATATTTATGTCAAATCAAATCTTTATTTTCAAAATTATGATATACAAAACTATGCAATATTGGCAATAAAAATGCATTTGGCATCCTAGGAAGTTAAAAATACTATGAAACTACTGAAAAACAAATAAAAACTATTTTCAACTAACAATAAATTCATGTAAGCAAATTTCATCTAAATCCTACATCATTTGAAATAAAAAGATCTTTTCAAAACTAATTTATTTTAGAATAAATTTTCTCTGATTGTATACGACCAGAAAAACAGCAAATTAAAATAGATTTTAAAGATTGCAATATGACAACACTGAAACATTCCTAAAATAAACTTGATACATATTAACAGTGTTTTTTAAAATAAGCACCAATATCATTCTTTTTTGGAGATTCAAATATTTTTGCAGAGATTCTTACAAAATCCAAATTTCTTGTTGTATATCATATGTTTTTTCAGATAAAAAGTATAATTTATATAAAAATATATATTCCATATTTGATTTGTGTTTTTTAAACTTTATAGAGCACAAAAAACAGTAAAAAAATACAGATAGCACGATATAGTATATTTCTTGGTACATTAGAAGAAAGTACTTCATAAAACAATTTTATAATCGCAATTATCTATACAATATATCATTTTTAAGTCATTTCCTCTCAAAATGCATTCAGAAATATTGGATACATAAGGTCAACTGCTAACAAATGTCCATAAAAATTATTTTCAAAAATTTCAATGATATAAAGGAAACATATAATCCACTTTTGAATTTTCTTTTCAATAATTATTGTTTATAAACAATGAAAATATTGAGAACTCTTTTGCTAAGTAAATCAAAATCCATAGAAAAATACTTTATATTCACTTTTAATGTAAAATATCAGATTTTAAAATATAAATTTAGTTTATTTCTCTAGTGTTTTTAAAAGTATTGCACTTTAAATCGGCCATACTTATTTCACTATTACTTAACTATACTTAATTTAACTACACAATTTTTATTTAAATATTTCAAACATTTTAAAGTAAGTGTTATGACTCCGAACAGCATCAGGCAAAAGGATATTGCAGACACAAAAATTTGGAGCATTTTTCTATTGTTTCATAAATAACAACAAAGTAATTAAGAAAACCACTTAGATATGAAATGACCAAATAACTGTTTCAACTTGAATTTCTTCTTACATATTACAGTGAAACTTGTGTATAACAATAGCACAAAAATAACCTGCCTATACCAATATTTTTTCTAGGTCATTACAATATCATTACAGACAGACTTTACTGTATCTAGTAATATTTTATCTGCTTAGTATATTTTCCCACCTTTGGTAAATACAGTAGAGTCTCCCTACAGCGAATTTCTCCCTATAACGAAATTTTTAATCGGAATGTTAAATAACATTCAAAATATTCTCCATATAACGAAGTGGTTGTCTCCCTATAACGAATTTTTTGAGACCTTTATCTTTTCGATTTTTGCCATTTTTGGAGAAAGTTGCTAATTTCTGGGCAAACAAATCGCTCACAAGTGCCTGTTTCAGAAACCACTCGCATTGTTCATTCCAGAAATAACACATAACAATAGAATGCTATGTGAAGGGTAATGCAGTTGTGGGGACCTGGGTTTCTACACAGGGAGCAACATTTCTATAGGTCAAGATTCCAAGAATCGGGGTGGAGTGGGGGTGGAAACAGCAAATGGATGTGACAATACGCATTTTATGTTTATCCGTACTAGTACATATTATTCTCTAAATTGGTGAATTGTCTTCATTTTTGAGCATTTTATTTATACAATAAAAATTAGTATAATTTTAATAAATTTATAATAAATATAACTTCATTTTTAATTAAAAATCATAATTAAATACATTTGAACTTATTGCACCTATTGAAAAGTTTAGAACATTTACTTAAATAACTGCAAAAATCTCTAATCTCCGTAGAACGAAATTTTCAACTGGAACCAAGCGATTTCGTTACAGGGAGATTCCACTGTATACTAAGCAAAGGCTTTGTTTGTCCCAAAGAAAAGACTGCGAGTGTAAAAATCTCAGAAACTTTCTGTTGAAAAATAATGAAAGGATGAATTAATGTTTGAAAAGTTTGTGTTTTTCGAAAGGAGAAACACATGCACGGCGCATTATTATTATTAAACTACCCATCTTACCAAAAAGTTGATGTAAAGGAAGTTTAGTTCATAATCCGTTTTAGCTTTGTATTTCTTTCTTTGTTATTAAAAAAATGGAGGGCAGTTTTATTTTCATTTTTAAAAGCAGTAATGATTATAACAACAGACAGCCTATGTGTTATTTCGTTCTTTGTTATTAAAAAGTTGGAGGGCAGTTTTATTTTCATTTTTAAAAGCAGTAATAATTATAACAACAGACAGCCTATGTGTTGTTATTTCTTTCTTTGTTATTAAAAAGTTGGAGGGCAGTTTTATTTTCATTTTTAAAAGCAGTAATGATTATAACAACAGACAGCCTATGTGTTGTTATTTCTTTCTTTGTTATTAAAAAGTTGGAGGGCAGCTTTATTTTCATTTTTAAAAGTAGTAATGATTATAACAACAGACAACCTAGGCGTTTTCAAGTAGAGTTGTCACTGAATATAGCTTTTTGATTCTAATGCAGCATCTGCTTTGCTAACATTTTGAGTATCATAAAATTATAATTGCAGAAACAAGACGTAATATTTGAACAATTACAAAAATCTTTAATTGTGGGTTTTTGAAAAGAGCTCATTTTGGAAATTTACTCTTATCTTTTGGCACCTTTCAGAGCAATGACTTACATTTGCATCAAAAATCCAATTTGTGATCATATTTCTTCATCATAAAATTGATAAAATTAAATAGAACTCATCTTATAAACAATTTATTTTGGCCCTAGTTTTATCACTCCCAAATAAATTTATTTCTTTCATATATGAACTCTTTTTTTTTTTTTTTTAGTCCACCACTTAATTTCAGGATTTATTCATAAATAAATTCAGGCACTCTTCCAGAACTTTGTAACAAGAAAAGGGACACTTGATAATGCCACATGTGAACAAGGCATACATATTCAACAAACAAATTTGAATTGTATATGTAAGTAATAATTCTCAGCTGTTGCAACTGAATACAATAATATTGTTTGATGTATAAAGATCTATATAATTAGCAGCTACAAACAGGTACTAAAATATTGTGCTCAAGTGATAAGTGTTGCAACTGAATACAATAATATTGTTTGATGTATAAGGATCTATATAATTAGCAGCTACAAACCGTTACCAAAATATTGTGCTCAAGTGATAAGCTTTACAACTGAATACAATAATATCATTTGATGTATAAAGATCTATATAATTAACAACTACAAACAGGTACTAAAATATTGTGCTCAAGTGATAAGCTCATTTTTACACAGAAACAGTGACATGAAACGTCTTAATAATGCATCAGTTTAATTGCAAAACATTAGTTTTTTTTTTCCATTTAAAAAAAATCCCTTTTTTTTCTTCAAAAAAAGCAAGACAAATCATTTAGAAAAGCTCTGAAAGTCAACCTTTATACTATAAAAAGGAATAAACTTTTCCAACAAGCAAAAGGTATCTAAATTGGAAAAATAAAATTCAATAAATAGAATTTCTCGAAGAATACAGATCTCGATTTCTTCCATGTTTGCATATTTACATAAAATATTTTCATTACACACATTTTCTGAAAAAAAAAAGTGTTTTTAATTTACTTTCCAAAAAATTAGCATTTTTTATAATATCAGTAATAAATAACAAAGCATGAACTTGTATGGCAGGCAACTATGAAAATTTAGAATCCAAAATGCTGATTTATAAAAAAAATTCAAAACAAATATTTGCAAAACAATGAGATTCGTTAACAATAAAAGGCAAGATGTTAGAACCACTATTAATATAACACCGAAAACAGAACTAATGGGAAAATCAGCCCCAAACAATACATTGAATATCAGGGGTGGTTTATTGCTTTAATACTTTTTTTAGAGTATTTACATAGGGCTTACAAAAATCTGAAGAGCTGCCTGAGTATCTTTTATTGCTGCTATTTCTAACTGCTTAATTTCTTCTGAGTTCTGCTAAAAGTTCCTGGAAACTATTGGCAAACCATTTGGCTTCTTGTTTCACTTTCTCACGCACCTGATTCCCACCAAAGCCAATGAAAGCATCCTGGAAACATAATAATTGTTTTACAATTTTTGATATGAAACAGATTTTTTAAAAGAAATCCATAAATAATTTCATGATTCTGGAAAAAAATCCATGCAGATTCATTTATTTTATAATAATGACTTTCAACTAAAAAGAACTTTTTGTACATAAAAATTAATGTAGCATTTTAGAAAGAGTTTGATGGGCAAACTCTGTTACAATGATATAAAAAAAATGAAGGTTTTCCAGATTTTGTCAAATTTTTCCAGGGCTGTAGAGGAACCGGAATGCCGTTCCACCACTGCTTTTTTTCACCAGAAATAAATTTTAAAAATTTGCAGAAAAAACATAAAAACAGCGTGATTTTTGTCACCCAGGTTAGAGCATACCAGGACTGCTAACTTTGCGACTAGACCACTGAGTTTTTCCATCAATTTCTGTTCTAAGACCAATTACATCTGATTTTAGTTTGATCAGTATAAACAATTAAAATATTTCACATTTTAATTGTGAAAAGACAACAACTAGTATGAAAAAATGATTCCACAAATAATTTGGTTCTACATTCAGATTCAAAACTTGCTATTAAATTAGCAAATAATTTGGATGAAACATAAAGCAATTTAAAAATAAACCCAATCACTAATGCAAATCAGCAAAATAAAAATTGATTATGCAAGAAATTTTTGACTAATTTAACAAGGAGCAGTTATTCTAAATGGAATTACTAACTACACATCTTTTATCAGGTAAAACAAATGATGTACTTATCGATAAGATTATAATGGATAGCAAACACTTTTTAACTAATTTAAAACTTAAACAAATATTTAATGATCAAAATAGAAAATGGAGTTTTCTCTCTAAAATGCATTTATATATATATATGTAATAATCTCACTTAATTTTATTTCAAATTCTAATATTATATATTTTAAAGTCTTAATGTATTCCAAAATCACTTTTCGTAAACTCCAGTTTCGTTCTATTTACTACGCTGGAGGTATATTAAATCTCTCGTCTTGGCATATTTATTACTAAAGAATATTTTAATCGTTTCCATGCACGCACAAATCGCGAAATCAGCAATTCCTTGACACCATGCATCTTCCCTAAAACACTTACATAACTTATTAAAAATAGCCAATATTTCCTTCACTTTGATCACGTGTTATATTATTATTCCCTTATCTGAGAGAATCAGGGATTTTCTGTGTACACTTTTACTTAAAACTTTAACTAAGATGTTGGTATGCCCACCACTCTCCAAAATATTTTTATAATAAAGCAAATTGGTTACCAACTCGACTGTTTTATGACTGCAACAAAGAAAACATTATATATATATGTAATAATTTAATTTTTAAACTTTCTTTAATTATTTTTAAGGATACTTCATTTTTAATTACTTCTACTTTCACTTCGAGTCACGAGCCTTTTCCAGGGAATACCCTTTTTTCAGTATATAATCTCTCTGCGCATTGTTAACTGCCCTTTCTTGAATTGTTACAATGACACACGGATGGCGTTGTTCGTCAGAATGATCATGGGTTGGACTTTTCAATATCGTCTAAGATACTAAAATAACCTGATCACCTTTACAATAAAATTACGAAACCTGAATAAAGAAAAGCTTGCATTAATCGTCCGTGGAATATTTTTGAAAATATCTCTACAAACACTCTAAAATTGATGACTTTTCATATATATATATTTTTTAAAAAATGCTTTCTTTGGATATTAACTCCAAAGCAGAATCTTCACTTTCGCTTAAATTAACATGATGATGTGTTTAGTCTGGCATTCCTTCGGTAAATTGTGTGTGTGTAAAAATCAACAACCGCAGATTACAACAGTTGATGCAATCCAGCCAAACAAATCAAACATAAAGCATTATCATACAACGTTTCATACTAGAGGTTCAAATCTCTTTACGTTCTTAACAGGTACCTTAGCAATTTTTTTCTATTTGTAATCTGAAGGCTTAAGCTTGTTAGACATTTTGTAAAATTTAGCAAATTTATTTTCGGATCCAAGGTTAATAGTGTCCCTAAGTATTTTACCAATTCCATGTCATGATCTCAAATGATTAAATTCGAACCCGATTGCAGCATGTTTAGTCATTTGCGGTTGGCAGTACTTGGAATGCAAATAAAACAGGTATTTATATTCAATCGCAATGACGACACAAGATGAAATGAGAATGCGAGAACGAGATACGAGCACGAGATTGGGTTATGAGGTTTGGCGATGTTCTTTGCATTAAGTAAATGTTTTTAAACTTATTTTATTATTTTGCCTACTCCAGTGAAGAGTATTATGATTTGGTTAATAATGAAACATTTTTAAGAAAAACCAATCTCATAATTGTGCCCCCTCAATGAAAGTTTCTCTGTCAACTCTGCTACAAAGGTGAAACACAGTTTTGAAGATAACAAAGCTAATGAATTATTAACAGTGTCAGGTATTTCAGAACTTACAGCAGGTGGACAAGCTGCCAGGTCAGTAGCTCCATCTCCGATCATAACGAGTGTCCGATAGCCAAATCGATGTTTCAGATAAGCACACACTTCTGCTTTGCCCTCTTGGTGGGATGTTGGCTCATTCTCATCAAAACCAGCATATTCTCCTAGGGAAAGAAAACAAAATAACAAACTTTGCTTCTATATAAAATATTCACAAAATTAGAATACCTCTTATGTTTTCCTACCTTTGCCTAAAACATTTTTAAATTCTAAGAACAATCTGAAACTTAAATTCATAAAGAAATGTATGGTTGCACATAAATGAAGAGGACAGAACATTAAATAATGCACCTATATAGTAATTTAAATGTGCATGTGCTAAATGGAGATAGTTTGTGCTTGAATTGTGGCAGAATCAATCTTTCTTAAGATATTAGCCAGTTGTTAACCACAATAAATCTTTTTTACTGAAGTAACTTTCTCATAATGGCATAACACGCATTTGTCCAGTACCTTTCATCTTATAAAATTGAGTAATCCACCTTACTGTTCCCCTTTCCCATGCCTACAGCCATGGAATTGACACGATTTTTCTTAGCAACAGAAAAATCTGTTGTTTTAAATTAGCTGAATTCTTTCGGTTTTGCTGAACGGGGTAATGAAATACTTTATTGCACATATACCCCACCCCCCATTCATATGAGTGAAATTTCTATGTGTGGTATTTTTTCTATGCCAAAGGCATTGCAACAGCTGTACAGAGTGTGATGGCTTCCTTTGTGTCAAGAGAAGAAAGAGAAAGCATTGTTGTTCCTTAAAAACGGACTTTTCTATGGTGTTGGGACAACAGCAATAGATAGTGATGGATTACTTTCTTAAAAGAGCTGGACACACTTCGGTTCGACACAAATGGACCTTTCTTCGTTGTTGGGACAACAGGTGGATAGACTTTTGAAATCAATGTTATGCTACCGTGCGGGTGGTGACAACTTGACCCCTTCCAATGATTATAATAATTTTTGTTACACAGTCAACAGCTGGATGGACTCAACTTTTATTTCACATGCAGATTAGGTTATTACATACTGGACAGAGGAGCATAAAATTAAATTTGGAAAATAATGCAAGTTACAAAATATGTGTTTTCACGAAAAAAAAGCCTCCTCTGTTTTCAATGCAGCCTAACACAAATGTAAAACAACTTTCATTTGATATAAAACAAATAGTTAAAATTGTTTTCAATTCTTAAGTTTTATACTAGATTTTTTTCTTTAAAATAAAAATTAGTTTCCAGATATCATTTTCTATATTTTTTTTTTCCCCCCCCCCAAAAAAAAAAGGTTTCTTAGTTTTTTTTTAAAAATATATATAAAAATCTCATATAA
>BGPR01018408.1:1023-30872 GCA_013235015.1 Araneus ventricosus | reverse complement strand
AGTTAACTCATTCTGTCTGGGAGAAGCTAAAAAGATGAGGGGTTGTACACAACTGATTATTTCTTAAATCCAGCATCTTTAACTTAAATAGTATTGAATTGAATGGCATAGAATTGCTGCATACCCGCTAAAATGACTCAATACCACGCATTACGAATCTGGCTGTCAATTGAAAGTACTATAAGAAAATTTACGCGAATTATATTTATTTAAGATTACACTGTTGCACCATCCTTAATGGGCCAAACTGAATATTTCTAAATATATTTATTTTTGTGGAAAACGATTTTTATCTAAGTAATTCTTTTTCTTTAAAAATATTTAACAATTCTATTATATATTCTGCTGCCATATTAGAGGCAACAAGTAAGTATCTGGTAGGTACCCTGTCCCACAGCAATCAATACAACTGCCAAAGACATAAGTTCAAGAAGATTTGTCCTGGTACAACCCCCCATCTTTTTAGCTTCTCTGACAGGAGCAAAAATCTGCTTGTACGCCTGCCAGAATCTTTCTGAAATTAAATGATGATGGGAACAGAATTTTTTGCATGCAAACCATAGACTTAGCTTCTGGAAGGAAATATACATGGTTTTCATATGTAGTAAAAGATATAATAAAAAATGCTTGATAATTCCTGTATAATCAATGCCACTCCTTTTTCCAAAGCCTTACTAATAAAGGTTTGATATTGTCATCTGTCTCTGTAAAGCTGGTATTAACATACCAGAAAACTCTGGCACAGGTTAGTTAGGTGGTAACTGAGATTTTGAAGAAACCATATCTTCCTAAATATTTAGGCTATTTTCTTACGAAAATTCCTGCAAATTTTTATATACAAATGACACTATTTCTTAAAAGTTTCATTCTAAGTTATCTAATATATTCTGCTGAATGGGCCAAAAATATTTTTGTCTTCATCGTTTGTAGATGGTCTCATCTACTCCCTCTGACCTAATTCTTCACAAATAACATGAGTTACACGCATCCTTTTTATATGTCTAAAGTTTAAAAAAGGAATATTTAAACTATCTGAGAAATTGTGAAAACTGGTGTACAAAAGTCCGATGTACTTTTGGGGTATATAGTGGGACAAAACCCAACCTTCAGTAAGGACAATTTTTTTGGAACAGTTAAGAGGTAAGAGTCCACGTCGAATACTTTAAAGTAGTTGCTTTAAAAAAGACAGTTCCCCGTTACTATTTTATTAATATCTGAGGCTAACCCTGCAATCCACCTGTAAAATGTCATCGCTATAAAATTGAACCCTTGGAAGGCACCTGGTTTTAATATTATACGGTAATTGTTTTCAAATTTGCGAGACTCAATTCTGCCATATTATTTTACAAAATAGAATATATCAAAAGCATAAGAATATTATTTATGTATAAATAACTTTGTATGCTTATTAATGACCTGAATGCCACTTAATGAGTCAATTTGACTGTCCCCCAGTAAAAGTGACAACCCCAAGCTGTTCGGTTTAAAGAAGCGGTCCCATTCCTTCCAAGGAAGGGATACCAGGAAGAGGGGTCAAGTGTGCTAGAAATTGCCTTTAATAGATAGGCATAAATGACCCGGCCAAAGTATTAAATAAACGTAAACAATTCATGTATTATTTCTGATTTGAGTAAATAAAAACTTAAAATCACTATTTCTTATGTACATGTTTTACAGCACTTGGTGATGAAATTGTTCTATGATAAAGAGCTCATTTATTTTCTTTTTATTTTCTATCTAAGTCTACTCTAGATAATAAAATATATTTACCTCCATTTATCTAAGTCTTGAAAAAGCAAGAATGTTGAATATAAGTATATTAAAGAAATAGCTATCAAATCAAATTTTCTTTCAGTGAAATGAATATGAACTGATTTGTTAGAACCTCTCTGAATATTGTGGGAGCCAATCTAGATTCACATTCCACCTGGGTTAGTTGATTAACTAAAATTACTATTCGAAAATATGATAAACAGAGGTTCAAAAATAATTCAACAAAAAATTGTAAATTAAAAATAGCCTGGAAAATTAGAAAACGCATAAAAATAATATACACTCTATGGCCAAAAGTATCCGGACACTTTCAGATTTTCACATTTTTTAGAATTTCTCCGGAAAGGATTAACCGATTGCCCTTAAACTACGACCATGTAAAGAATAGACTGTAACTCACATTTTACATTGAAGAATCGGTCCTTAGAGCAATTAGGGGACCGTCTACAAACTGATGAAGACAACAAATGGCCCACTCCGCTTCACAGAATACTGATGACAAGATGAAACTTTCAGAGATGGTTACGTTTAATGTGCATAATATTTACATGAATTTTTGTAAACTTATCACAAATATTTAGGAAGATATAAAGGTTTTCTTAAAAATTCCCAAACTTTCCCGCCTGTATTTTGCTTATAACATTCTGTTATATAATACGAAACTTACAGAGAAAATGACAATATGTAACAGAAGTATTTTGTAAAACATTTGAAAAACAATTTTGAATATTACAGGAAATATTAGCATTTTTAATAAATAATGTTTTACTGCGCATGCGCGAAACATAGCTTAATATTCCTTTCACAACTTTAAAGCCAGATATATAGGGCAACTTGTATTAAAATTGAGTTCAATATCATTAGTATTCAGAAAGATATCGGCATTGCAACGAGTAGAATTTTAGCTCCTATCGAAGAAAAGCTAAAAGATGAGGTGTTGTACACAAATTGATATTTTTTAAACTTATATCGTTGAATAGTTATATTGAATTGTATAGTGGTTAGTTTTTTTCTGAATACCCATGAACACATCATTTACGCGCATAACTTAAATTCCAGCTGATTAGGCACTATAAATAACAAAATTTTTATTAATTTAATTTATATTATTTACATGATTATTAATAAGTTACATATTGTTACAATTTTATGGCCAAACGATATTTTTAAATATATTTCTTTTATGGCCAAACGATTTTTTTATGTAATTAATTTCTTTTCTTAAAATATTTTAATAATTCTACAAATATATATTATTTTATTCGTTACAAATATTACAAGTGTTCACTGGCATTTCGCAAATTTCTAACCACTATACAATTCAATATAACTATTCAACGATATAAGTTTAAAAAATATCAATTTGTGTGCAACCCCTCATCTTTGAGCTTCTCTTTGATAGGCGTTAAAATTCTGCTCGTTGTAATGCCGATATCTTTCTGAATACTAATGATATTGAACTGAATTTTTTATACAAGTTGTCCTATGTATCTGGCTTTCAAGTTGTGAAAGAAAAATACGCTATGTTTCGCGCATGCGCAATAAAACATCATTTACTAAAAATGCTCGTATTTCCTGTAATATTCAAAATTGTTTTTTAAGAAAACCTTCATATCTTCCCAAATATTTGTGATGAGTACAAATATTCCTGTAAATATTATGCACATTAATCATAATCATTTCTGAAAGTGTTATCACGTTATCAATATTCTGTGAAGCGGAGTGGGCCAAAAGATTTTTTGTCTTATCAGTTTGTAGACGGTCCCCTAATTGCCCTCAGGACCGAATCTTCAATGTAAAATGTGAGTTACAGTCTATTCTTTACATGGTCGAAGTTTAAGGAAAGTTAGTTAATCCTTTACGGAGAAATTCTGAAAAATGTGAAAATCTTAATGTGCCCGGATATTTTTGGCCGTGTAGTGTACATAGAGATCATAAAAGAACTGTGTAGATATACGAGCCCCTCGGGGCCACAACTATCAACAAATGTGAATGAAATAAGAGGTATAGACATTTCAAATTATTCTCTAGAATGAGAAGTAGTTACAAAAATAAAGCTCTCATCTTTATGGTCACAGCGACAAAGTTTCGAATGACAATATCTACTTATAAGCACTACTAAACTATTGGTGCAAATCACGAACGATGGTACTTGTAGCAGGAAAAACACAGACGCTAAACACAAACAGAGAAAAATATAGAAACAACCGATAAGTAAAGAGAAACAAAAGAAAGACAAAACATTTGAATTTGTTCCATGAATGCTATATGTACGCTTTTCGCACACGATAACACTTCACATGCGAGACAGCAAGGAAAACGTACCATGCCAAGAGAAATCCATTGAACCACATGTCTTATGGTGCCGTTCAAGTTAGATGCAAATTGCAGATTCGATATGCATACCTTGGATTTCAGATATACGTTGATGCAGAAATCCAATGGAGTGAGATGTGGATATGTAACAGAGCTCCATCTTGTATTCACATGACGTCAGATGAACTATTTCATTGTTACGATTCGGAAATGATTTAATCACTCAATATAATTGCTTCCCAACAACAACCCTTACCATACACTTTGCACGTCGGCTAGAAAAATCACTTTGAAAATGTAAGGTTGAAGAGTGAAAGTCCTTGCTATCCCACTTCATAAAATCATTTTTGCTTTTTGATAGGGTAGTGAAATTACTGGAAATTTCGCCTACACAATACACGCGGTTCTTCGAAATAACATCAGCATTTAACAAGAAACTTGTCTCATCCGCCCACAGAATGCATAAAGGCTCGCTGTTCTTAACGTCATAACGGATAAGGAATTTTTTGACTAATTACAACGGCAGTTTTTCATCATCTATATGCGCACGCTGCAATCTATATAAAAAAAAAATCATATGCAAAATTTTGAGAACCGTAAAGTAAATTTTTAAATTTTTAATTAATTAAAAATTCGTTTTCAGTAAATCCAGAATGTGTTGTTGACGGGCACTTACAAAACGGCCTTTATTTACTGTCACATTCTCTTTGCAATAACTGCGACAGAAATGGTCATCCTCCAAGTCGGTGTCAACATACTTCTTTAAACAGAGCACGAGCCTCGTCATTGCCGTTGGATTTCGTCGCTCAACACGCACCGCCACTGCAGTATCTTGCACATTCATATACGATGGAACACCTCCTCACATTGTATTATATGCGCATAGGGTGACCATACGTCCGGATTTCCTCGGGACAGTCCGGACTAGTGTCCAGACCTTCAAAACGTCTGGATTTAGGCTAGAGAATGCGGCGAGAGAGAAGTTTGGTTGTAATTGAGAAAATCTGACATATTCGAAAAAGCTGTCATCAGTCCGCCAATGGAAAAAAACCATTTTTTACATTATTTACATCCATTATTGATGAAAAAAAGGATGCGCCTCCTTATCCAGACCCAGTTCCAAATGAAAATTAAAATTTTTGTTTTAATTCTCTTTCACATTAATATAATTTTGAATTACCAAACATTAATAAAAATTGTATCTTCTTTGCAATCTGACGTCTTAATTTTTTTTACTTCCTCAAATTCTGTACCAGTGTTATTAAAGAGGATCGTTGGTATAGTCAGCTTTTATAATTTTATGCTATACTTTGACCCCCTCCTCCAAGATCCTTCAACCCACTCCCCCAGCGTGTCCAGATTTCAACTAAAAAAATTATCGTAACCCCATGTGTGCAGTAAGTTCTAAGGCAACACTTTACTGACGACCGAATAATTAGCTGTGCATTTCCTTGTAATTGGCCACCGAGTTCCCGAATTTCATTCCAAGGAATTTTTGAGTATGAAGTCATCCGAAAAGTGTGGATCGTATAACTCTGCAAGGAACCAGAAGACCCTTAACCCTCTGACTGCGTATCCCGCGATTTCCGCGGGTTGGAAGCAAGTCTATTTTCTTCTGAATTCTGCGATTTTCACAGGCTACTGTGTTAACTTAGTACTTTTTAGCGTTGGATCACATTATACTAATAAGACTTTGCATATAAATACCAACTCGCTTGGCTCAATGGTATTTGAACACATTTACAAACATTGCATCTAAATAGTGATTTATAAAATTACACAGTCAGAGGGTTAAACTACTGCTTTCTGCAGCAGAACATGCAACCCAAAGAACACATCTTTGGGAGCGCTGGAGAGCATTGAGCCACCTGTATCAACGATGCCAAAATGTTTTGTTCTAGAAATCGTGATTTTGTAACTATTTCGACTAACTGACTGTGCAAACTGCGCATAGAACGCCATACTGAAGTTGCTGGCGAAAATTTGAACTTCTGTTTGCATAAATCGAAACCCCGTGATCTTAATAGTTGGTAGACCAAATTTCGTTACATTTAGTGGAGCAGGTATTTTGCAATCCAATTCCAAACACCTCACCTTATTTTATGATCACCCTGTAATACTAAGCTAAATAGAAAACGTGCTATATTTTAAATCTATTATACTGGAATATGCCAGCTGGTTCCAAAAAAAATCCCAACACCAAGAAAGAGTTGTGATAGATAAACGAAATTTAATAGGCGCGTTTATACATCTGAAAGATGACGTCTATTCAAATTTTGCGCTAGGCGCATAAGTGTGGCGCTAGTAGCGCCACTATGAACATGCAAATCAGGCTTGCTTTAAATACGCACTGTAAGGTTCGTGAGCGTTATTTATCGTTGAGATTTGATGTAGTGAGTGGATGTTAGTCAAGAATGCCTTTAAGAAGACGAAGAAGCCATTATCAACAGCTCACCGAGTTTGAACGAGGTCGTGTAGTAGGGCTACGAGAAGGTGGATTTTCTTTCCGAGATATTGCAGAAAGACTTGGCAGGAATGTATTCACTGTGCATGATTGTTGGCAGCAGTGGTCAAGGGAATGTACCGCCTCAAGAAGACTGGGTTTTGGGCGACCACGTGACACTACTGAGAAGGAATACTGCCGTGTTCGGCGTATGGCTGTGGCGCATGGTGCTGCGTCTGCACAGAAATTCGAGCTGTAGTTGGCACCACAGTGACACAACGAACTGTTACAAATCGGTTACTTCAAGGACAGCTCCGAGCCAGACGCGCTGTAGCGTGCATTCCACTGACTCCAAACCACTGCCGTTTGTGACGTGAGTGGTGTCAAGCTAGAGCTCATTGGAGGACGGAGTGGAGATCTGTTGCGTTTTCTAAAGGCAGCCGGTTCTGCCTTGGTACCAGTGCTAGCCGTGTGTTGGTTAGAAGAAGGCCAGGTGAGCGCCTGCAACCAACCTGTCTGCGGCCTAGACACACTGGACCTACACCTGGAGTTATGGTCTGGAGAGCAATTTCCTATGACAGCAGGAGCACTCTCGTGGTTATACCACGCACCCTGACTGAAACATTTGTACGTTAGTCTGGTGATTCAACCTGTTGCGCTGCCATTCATGAACAGCATTCAAGGGGGTGTTTTCCAACAGGATAACGCTTTCCATCTTAACGCTGTTGTAATCCAACATGCTCTACAGAGTGTCGATAAGTTGCCTTAGCCTGCTAGATCACTAGATCTTTCTCCAATAGAGCTCGTATGGGACATCATTAGAAGACAACTCCAGCATCATCCTGTACTTCTATGCCTGTTGTACTTGTACCAAGTGCAACAGGCATAGAACTTCATCCCACAAACTGACATCCGACACCTATAGGACACAATGCATGCACGTTTGCATGCTTGCATTCAAAATTCTGGCGGATACACCGGTTATTAATGTACCAGCATTTCACATTTGAAGTGGCTCTTCTCGCGCTTACATTAACCTGTGATCTTGAAACTTTAATCAATTCAATATATTGCCTAGACAAATGTATTTAATCAATTCAATATATTACCGAGACGAATGTATTTAATCAATTCAATATATTACCTAGACAAATGTATAGCCCAAATTTCATTACTCTACAATGATTTTTTCTTGGGTGTTGGGAATTTTTTTTCCGTCAGTGTATAAAAATAAGCAAAATCGGTCATATTTCTAAGAAAAAGTCGGACTTATTTTTATTCTTGCATATATAATTTTTACATCATTCTTTTTAGAATATATTCAACTTAATTAAATGCAATACTTTTATTCATTTATTATTACACATGATATACTCCCCGCGCATCACAGATGTACAGTCGTGGGGGAAAAAACGATCTACCCAGCATTATTCTGTTATCGTTCATCGAAAATTAAAACAAAAGAAACCAAATTCCAGGATATAACCTCTACTAAACGAATCTGTATCTAAAAATTTTATAAGGGATCGTCTGCATATTTATAAAATTTTATATTAATTATTATTTTACATTAAAATTTCCAATGGCAACACCCATTTTTGATGTCATAAATAAACTCCTTATCACAAAATACCGCAAGATATCAGTTTTGGTTAATTGACCAATAAAAGATCGGAAGATATTCGACATTTTGTGTTCGCGACATAAATGAGTACGTCTCCTTATTTAGATAGTGAAGCTCGCTGCTTGTATTTAAATGCCGGTGGTAGAATTTTAACTTTCTTTAAAAGTCATCTTAAAAGTTACAATGCATTTTTACACTCAATAAATACTAGATGCATTACAAAATTCTGCAAAAATGAAATTTTCTCCAAAAAATATGATTTTGATCCATATGTATTGCATTACTAAATGAAAGAAAGTTGTTACCTTTTTTAAATAAATGGGCGCTCCCGTAAGTGCATCGTTTTACAGAGAAAATCGAAAATTTAATGTATTTTAAAAATTACTTTTTCGAATAAGCTGAAATTTTGCATAGGCGTGTTAAATAGATCTGCATCGATTACTGTTAAAATTTGGGGGTATTGCCACTCAAAAATTTTTAAGCATCAAATTTAATAAAATATTTCCAGTGTTCAAAATTATTTAAAATCAAAAGTATAGGTGCAGAATGTGTATACTACTTCATTCTATTACATCGAAAAAATTCTAGGTCAGTAATTATATCTCAAGAGATGAACAAATATTCAAAATTTTACTTTAACATTAGATACTCAAAATTTTATTTGCTCATAATTTCGAAACAAATAGAGCTAGAATGATGAAATTTGGTATCCGAGCATAACTCTTGATGCAGTTCTGAAATCCACTAAAAAATGGGTGTTGCCATTGAGAACTTTAAAGTTAGTGCAATTATAAATATGTATACGACCGCTTTAGGCGATATTTCTTGAAATTTGTAACCTCTTGTTTTAATTTCCGATGACCGATGACAGAATAATGTGGGTGGTTCGTTTTTTTTTCCCGGGACTGTACAACAGGAGGCTTACAGAAGTAAGTATACCAAGCAATTCAATCCGTGTACCAAACAATCCTTTTCAGAAAACTTTAAGAAAAATTTAAAAAATTTTAAGAAGTAATTAAAACAAGCAATAATAATGAAAAATAGTTAAAAGAAGAAGATAGAAGGAAATTAAGAAGACGGAATCCCTCTAAGAATTGAAATCCAAAATTTTAAGTTATCCGAACACGTTCGAAAGTCGATTTTCGACCAAAATTCCATTTTTTTAATTTTTGATGTTTTCGATAGTTCATTTATTTACCTTTCTAAAACATATTTACTTTTGTCGGTACGTTAATTAGAAGATGAGATATTAATTGTTTTATAATAAACCGAAAACCGGAAGTGGGCGTTTAATTAGCCGAAAGTTGTCATTTAAAGGGACAGAAACCTGTCAAAAATTCTTTTAAACTCCTTTTTTGCAAGCTAATATGATGTCAGTATATTTTTAGGAATTTTTTTTAAAGTTTAGATACATAATTTGAGCGCGTGGAAAAACTAAAATTTGATTTTTCTCAAAATTAGATTTTATGCATATTTTTCAAACTTCGAACATGATAACTCAAGATATTATCATTCGATTGTTCTGAAATTTTTTGAACACTTTCTTCAAATGTTTCTCTACTGAATGTACTAGAACAATGTATATTGTAACAATATTTTTTAAATTATGGTCTTTTATTTGAAAAATGACATCGAAAATTTGCTGAAAATCTTATAATGATTGTTCGATTAGCTCTAAAATTTTTATTTATCCAAAGAATGTTAAGATTCTAGTACACGCACTACTCCATAGCATGTAGTTTATTTTAGTATTAGTTTTATTTGAATTATTACAAAAATTTGATCTGTAGCATGTTTGAAGTTTTGGGAAATTTCCTCTAAAAAGCAGCAGAAATTCAAGAATTTTGTAAATTTATAATAATTTATACTAAAAAATCATACGCTAAATATTAATCTTTATTAAATTCGAATCTAAAAAACATATTTTGGTGTTTCTATTTCACAATTTAAGAAAAAAGTGCTCAGAACGTGTTTGGATACCTTAATGATTAAAGAATTAATATTTTTTAAAAATAATACATGAATAAAAAAATATAAATTACTTTAAAGAAAAGGGAATGAAAGTATATGCATATAAATTAATAGAGAAAAAAATTAATATTTTTTTTTGAAATACGAAAAATAACTAAAACAAATCAAAGGAGGAAGAAGGAAACAAAGATAATAAAACGAAAAGTAATAAACAGTGAGCAAAAAAATTTACATTAGGTACATAGGTTTATTTTCCAAACTGTGGATATAACATTATGTAGTCAGATTTACAAGTGTGAGCAAATTTTGCAAAAGATAAGTAAAAGGACTTAGTGTTAATTCATGAAATCAAGCGACTGACCAGTTGTTTGCTGAAATGCCTAGTTTGTGCTGTAGAATTCTCCGGCAATCCTGCGCATGCAGGCACGAAAAGAATAAGCTCCACGTCCTGAATGTACTTACTAGTCTATCGACGGAACCTCTTTAAATATTCCAAACAGCGGGAGTGTTCTCCCCTAAACTTTCTCGTATACCCAAAAGGTGCCGTTTCTCCTTCCCCCGCGTGGCTAAAAAAATTCGAACCTACTGTTATCCAGAATCCAATGACTATCAGAAGGTTTTTCATTATAGTGATTGAAAAATATCTAGGTAAAGAATTCAAAGAGATGCGTACCGATTAAAACGCATCTATCGCACACTGCTAGGTTTCACTCTTGCGGTCTCAAGGACAAGCTGACGTAATCGCTCCTTTCGCGAGCACAGACGATTGCTTCTGTACGCATGCGCGTGGAGATTGCGGATTGGTTTCAATGGTAAGTTATACAGACCGACAGACAGTCAACCCGTTGACGGATTTGGCCCAAAATTTTATACGGACCTACATTCATGACGATAAAACTGTGTACCAAATTTTATCCATCTAGCTATTCAAGTTTTTGAGTTATAGTGTTCACATGAAGCGGAAATACTAACAGACAGACGTCCCGTTGACGGATTTTGTCCAAAATTTGATAGAAACCTACAAATTATGTTTAAAGACCACATACCAAATTTCATCTCCGTAGCTCTCATAGTTTTCGAGTTATCGTGTTCACAGACATACAGACACACAGACAAACATAATTCCAAAATTATGTTTATCGTCTAAAACGTGGAGATTCGTCAAAATCTCGATTTCGAATTTTTTGACGATTACAACACTTTCTCTTTGTACACTTCGTATACGAGAAAGTAAAAATCACTATGATAAGCAAGAAACTGAGTCACTTTAGAAGAGCTGAAGAAGAAAGAATTTCATGCGATCCTGTATTTCACCGTTGGAAAACACTTTTTACTTTCTCGTATACGAAGTGTACAAAGAGAAAGTATTGCAATCGTCAAAAAATTCGAACTCGAGATTTTGACGAATCTCCACGTTTTAGACCTCCCTGAGTCCGAAAAACACAATTTTGGAATCATGTCTGTCTGTGAACACGATAACTTGAAACCTATTAGAGATACGGGGGATGAAATTTGGTATGTGATCTTTACACATAATTTGTAGGTTTCTATCAAATTTTGGACAAAATCCGTCAACGGAAAGTCTGTCTTTCTGTAAGTCCGCTGTCATGTGAACACTATAACTCAAAAACTTGAATAGCTAGATGGATAAAATTTGGTACAAGGTTTTATCATCATGAATGTAGGTCCGTATAAAATTTTGGGCCAAATACGTCAAAGGGTTGACTGTCTATCGGTCTGTATAATTTATTTTTGAAAAGAATCCGTCATCTCCACGCGCATGCGTACTGGAAGCAACCTTCTGTGCATGATATTAAGCGTCTTTCATGACGGACTCCTGCTTGGCACTTTTTCCTTCTATTTTGTTCCTTTTTCTCCCTTTTGGCGAATTCTGATCCTGCTCGGATTATTTTATTTCCGTTTGTTTTATCGTTTTCACGTGTTAGAAACTTGTTGCGTTCTTGGAATAGAGCAGATTCGAATTTTTTTTATCCAAAAAAGGGGAAGGGAAATGACAACTTTTTGAGAAGTGTACGAGAAAGTTTAGGGGAGGCCACTCCCGCTGGTTTATGTGATTGACTTTTGAAGTGCACTGGTCAAGGACCTTTTGGTGCCTGAGTCTTCAAATGACACTTTCGAATTCCGAAGTCTATACTAAGTGCCATATTTAGGGAGAGCTGTTATTTCGAAAATAACTGTTTCCGGTTATTCAGGTTTGTTTCACCTCCGGTTTAACCTGGCGGTAAAACCGGAAATAAACGGTTTTCCGTGGTTTTTTTTTTTACAAAAAGCAAGCGATGTTTGCAGACAAAAATTTTTATTAATGTTGTTTCTACAGGCAATCTATCCATTGGCCAATATTTATCTGTTCATAAAGAACCTTTCAGTAATCCTCCAACTAACAGACGACTCGAGGAAGTGTTTGTCGTCGATTGGTCTAAGATGATGATATTTAGAACTTCATAACTTGGTAAATATTAGTCTAATAGAACCTAAAATCGAGAGAAATTAGATTTTTAAAAACTTCACTGGTTATAACCGGGACAAAAAAATAACCGAAAAGACCGGTTAACCGAGAAAAGAAAACCGGTAGGTTTTTGTCATCCCTAGTCATATTAAGGGCATTCTTCGCCAAAAAGTCATCTCTAACTATTTCGTCGTCGTATTAAAGTCGTCTAAAAGAAACTTTCTAAGGGTAACACAGTGTCCTCTTACATGAGAGAAGAAAATTTTCATCCCATTCCTCTTTAAGAGTTCAAAGGATGGTGAGGATACCTATCACAGTACTGAACTTCAAAATTATATTTAATTTATAAACTAAAATTTACATAGTCTAGTAGCTTTTGCTTTTCTAGACCATAGATGGTACTAGGTAATGTCTCATATATTGAAATATGTTGCTTAATTTTAACTGATTTAGTTGAATAATCGTTTTGATATCAAACAAACTTAACTCATGCATTTCAACTTTGAATTGTGTTGATCTTTGAATAAATAATAATTCATATTGTTGATTTAAAATACACCTTATAGATTATACAAAAGTCTTAGTTATTAATTTAATTTCCTTCTCTTTATTTCATATCTTTCTTAGTTTAAAAAGAAACCACAATCCAACTGTCCCCAAACGGTAGTTTCGAGGGGACGTAGCCGCCGTAGTAGCTAATGATATTCGATCCAATCTTTACAGTACAAAATTGACAAATGGCATCTTTACGCATTGTAGAATTCCTAAAATCTGTAATGATTATGAAATGAAAATATTTATTTGGCTAGGCACGTATATATGATTCCAGACTAAACACTTTACACATTTTGCATGCCCCGCGCGATTTCACCTCCACTAAACTGTGTAGTCTAGAAAACAGCGGATATATGCGACCATCTGTCGTAGTGATTTCCCAAAAATAGTCATGTGCTCGAATAACTGGTAAAGCAGGCCATTCACATCCCTTCCAAAATGGAATTTTTGGAACACGGGAAAGAAAAAGCAATCGTCAGTTTTAAAAACCGATGGAAATTGGCAATGCTGGAATTCAAACGGATTCAAAATCCAATACTTCATGCGCCGATTCCAATTTGGGGCCTCGACGCGAGGGTAGCGACACGTCTAAGGATCCGCCTACATTGCGACCTCGCGTATATTATAAAAATGAACTCGAAATCTCCGGAGTAGGGGAAGAGGAGGGGGTGGGTAGAATTCTGCGACTTTGAACCTTGTCTGAAAACAAACTTTGAAACATCCGTGAATGACGTGCCTCAATTTTCGACTTGAATGGATGGAAAAAGAAAACAGTCTTGGGACAAATGGAATGGAATGGAGTACAGATGAATGTCCAGCTTAAGGTAATCTCCGTGGTATAGGCGCCAGGGATATGGGGTGGAGTTATGTCTGCTCATGATACGAGATCGTCTTATCATATCGTCTATAATTCAAATTTATTCTGGTTAATTCAACATTAAAACTCTTTAATTTTTTTAAGTTAAACATGTCCGTGTTGTGTGTGTTGCGCTCATCAGTGCATAATTTTTAAGGCGCTTAATTCATTCGAGGACTTTACTGCTGAACAATGCATTCAGTCAAAAAAATCATTAACACATTTTCCACATTTTAAAAACATTTAATACATTGGATGTGAATTGTACTTCTTACTTTAAAGTTTTATTATACAACTAGCTGTTACCCGCGAGTTCGTGAGCGAAGAATTTGAATTATTCTTTTTTTTAATTCACGGATGTAAATGTTTTGTTGCATTTTGAAAGGGGAAAGGAAAAGTTCTGACGGTTGATATTACTTAATTGGACGGCTGACAGGAGTGTACTGTACATGTATGCTGATATAGTTATGTAAATTGTTTATCTATGCTAATATACTTTTGTATACCACGTTATTTGTAGAATTTGCGTGGGCTGTACACACGTGAACAGGCCACATATAGTTGCCCATGGGAAAAATATGGTTTTTCCAAATGTACGCCTGCCACTTTCAGTGTCTGGCCCTGAGCCTCGCAAATGATATTTTTACAGGGATTTGTTACCTTTTGAACTGAGATGATAAATCCTTCGGTGTTATCGGAAGGCGTGGAATTAAAAAACTCTCTCTTCTCCCTATATCAGTCATAACAGTAGCTTTCACGATGTTTGTACCTAGGTGTGTAATTTTTAACCGTGTGCCATTGCGCAGTCTCGGTATATCGAGGTTACGTATTAGTAGTACTGGCACACCGACTATCATTCTAGGCTTGTCGGAAGGCTCCCCTGAAAATTCTAAAATCTTGAAGAGCTCTACAGAATATGATGCTCCTTGTTAATGCCCATTACTGTATCTACAGAAGGATATTCTGTAATATCTCACTGTGAAAATTAAACAAAATATCGAGAGAATAATTCACTAACGTCATTGGATCACTGTGTAACCGTATTAAAAGCTGTAAAATCTCCTTTGTTGCTTATGGTCAAAGAAAGCAATATTTTCTTATATTAACTTTAACACTGGCAAAAGCCCGCGCGCGAAACAGCAATTTGGCTTGAATTTATTTCTATAAGAATAAAAAGTATTGTTAGAAATTACGTTAAAAATATTTTTAAACCTTTATAGCAATCGGAGAAAAGATTTCATCGCAATGGAATTAATATCATTAAAAAGATCATTTTCTGGTCTTTAAAATGGCTTAAAAATAATTGTTGTCTAATAAAGATTTCAGAAGTTATTGGCAAAAAACGTCTAAGCATTAGGCTTAAAAGCGGCTAATGTTCGTTATTTAATTAAATATCTTAAGAACTAATTAACTCTGAAAGTTGAAAATAACACCTTTGACCTAAAATTATGCTCTAGAATGCCGTATGTAAATTTCACGTCGCTACCGTTCACCGTTTAGGCGGAGTTCTTGTGACCGACCGATCGACCGACAGATACATGTAAATTCTGCCTTATTTTATGGATACTTATAAATATAAGCAAAATTTTCAGATTATAAAGGTAAATTAGTTCAAAGTCTAACCACTTCCTAGCAACTGAGTAGCTATAAATTTGCGTTATTTCAAAATCGTCTGCACGTAAAATTTAAAAAATTAATAAAAATTGAATGAAACATGTCACAGAAATACGTTTGGTATCAATGAAAAGGTAAAAGTTTTATCTTTAAGATGGTATAAAAATAATTTGTATCGGACAATTTTTTCCGAAGTTACAGCGGAAAAAGAGATTACGTGATAGTTGATTTTAAAAATAATTTATTCCACATGTTTTCGCATTCCTGAAGGATCACGTGACAGTAGATTGAAAAATAAAAATCTTCATCGAGAATCGCGGAGTCAATGGGCTTTCTTTGTCAACTATTTTTAATCTGTAGTCAAAAATAATTAATTTAACGTGATTTCACCTAGCCTATGTCCGTTCTTGGGTTTCAAGCTACAACTCTGCCAATTTTCATCCGAATCGGTTTTGTGGTTTGGTCGTGAAAGCTTAACAAACAGACAGACAGACAGATACACAGACAGACAGACACACTTTCGCATTTATTATATTATTAAGGATAAGGATTAAGGATTTTTGCATTCAAAATGATGTACATGTTTCTTTATTAAAATTACTTACTTATTTATTGGAATTCTTTTTAAAATTATTAAATTTTTATATTGTAATTATCATTACTTTATTCATCAAAATTAATTACTGTTTATTTATTAATTATGTATTATTTATTAATACTGTTAAATATTACAATATATCTTTATTCCTATTTTTAGGATAAAATTTTGGTTCACTTCCGCTGTACTTGTTTTCAGACCCAGTTTTTCTTCATTCGAATTTTTAGATAAATCGAATTTTCATTGTGGTCCCATGAGCTTCAAATTTGATATTTGTACTCATTTTAAAAGTACTTTGTGGAACAATTTCGTTCTAAAAAATTTCAAATTCTAAATAAAAAGGTGAATACAAAATGAACCATAATAAACTGCGATTCTTCAGGGGTAGATACACGAAAGAAAACAAATGAGAAGAGGAATCGATTACGTTGGCATTAATATTCAATAATAAATGGCACTCACTTATTTTTGCGATTCATATACTGCGCTTATTTTAATATTTAGTATTAAAATAATTTTCTTTCTGAGTTTCTGTATTTCTGAAATCTCAGTGGCCTGACAAAATAGTCTCAGTTTCATGAGTGAAGTATCATGAGCTTAAGCTTCCATTCCGATGAAAACTTACTATGTAAGCACATAAAATATCCCTTTCTATCTCAAAAAATCTTATTTGAAAAAACATTACTCAGACGTTGGAATACAGCATTGTAATACAACTTTTTTTTATTTCGTTCTAAATAATATCTGAAAAGTTCTCGACATTCTGCAGTGCGTTTCTCATTTTTCTTTTGGGGGAGGAAGTGTGGTGGGGGGAGAAAATTGTATCTTAGCAATTTGGGTAAGTGGGGTATCGTTTTATGTGTTTTTTACGCTGAATTGAATGAAACATGAACTTCGTTGATATGTTGAGTATTTTGCAAGTCACAAGGGGTTTTTTGTTGAATAAAAACATACAAAGATATACTTTTCATACTGTATTTATTATAAGTTAATAATAAAAAATTATTTAACAGATATAAAAAATGTATATGGATGTAGGATATTACCCGTAAAAAATAATTTAGTCACTGCGCAAGTTAGATTGAAAGAGCAAGATTAATGATTTTTTTCGCGATAGATGGAGCTAGAGATCTGCTCAGGACACGTCAGAGCAGCGCCCTCTTTTTTCCCGACAAAATTAGCTTGCACGCTCAGAGCAGCGCACCGCACCGCAGGCAGCCAACAAGCTCATATCTCTCTCATCGTTACCCTGTCTCTAACAATGTAAGTCAGATCAGTGTTGACGCAGTTAAGTCGCCCGATCTTCCCGCTATGGTAACTATGTCCCGTCTAACTTTCTTTATAGCTCTCTAAATCTCTAATACCATAATTATCTTAACCAATAACCTCTATCCCACGTTAATCTAGCTCAATAAGTAACTATGACTTCATGTAAAACAGTAAATCTCTCGTTGACTTTCTGTGTGCATATCTTTTCTCCCTGTAAATTCTCCCTGTAGTATTTAAATAAATGTTTTTGTATTTAACTTGAAGCTTCCTCGTTTATTTTCTGTAATATTTTGCTTTAAATTTAATGTGATAAAAACCCTTAAATCCCCTATCCGATCTACTTACCCCTTCAAAGTAACCCTTCCGTGAGATACCGTCCCTTGAGCGGAATCCCATATAGATATACACTGAAGAGCCAGAACAACTGGTACAGGTGTGTCTTTGCAAATAACGGGGTATGCAACCAATCATCGTAACCCGATGAGGTCGGCAAAGCCTATATAAGACAACAGATGTTCTACAAATGTATTAGATCGGTTTCTTCTGCTGCAATGTCAGGTTATCAAGATTTAAGTGACTTTGAACGTAGCGTTATAATCGGTGCACGAGAGATGGGACATAGCATCTCCGAAGTAGTGATGGAATTCGGATTTTCGCGTACATTTCACTAGTGTACCGTGAATATCGGGTATCCGGTAAAACATCAAATTTCCGCCATCGGTGCGGCCGGAGAAAGACCTTGAAAGAACTGGACCATTGACGTCAGACGCGAATCCTTAAACGAGATAGACGTGCAATACTTCCTCAAATTGCCACGGATTTCAATGATGGGGCATCTACAAGTGTCAGAGTGCGAACTGTTCAACGGACCGTCATTTAACATAGGCTCTTAGAGCCGAAGGCCCACTCGTGTACCGTCGTTGACTGCACTGTACAATGC
This sequence comes from Araneus ventricosus, assembly GCA_013235015.1. Classification (NCBI taxonomy): domain Eukaryota; kingdom Metazoa; phylum Arthropoda; class Arachnida; order Araneae; family Araneidae; genus Araneus; species Araneus ventricosus. The sequence goes on along the minus strand of BGPR01018408.1, from coordinate 12,446 downwards.
TTTACGCCTCTCCTGGGCCCGACAACACTATCATTGGACTGCTGATGATTGGAAACACGTTGCCTGGTCTGGCGAGTCTCGTTTCCAATTGTTTCGGATGGATGCACGTGTACGAGTATGGAGACAACATCAATAATCCATACTGGATAATCCATCCTGTTTCGTCAACAGGAGACTGTTCAATCTGGTGAAGCCTCTGTGATGGTATGGAACGTGTGCAGTTGGCGTGATATGTGACCTCTGATACGTCTAGAGACAACTGTGACAGGTACTTAAGCATCCTGTCTGATCACCTACACTCATTCATGTTCATAGTGCATTCCGACGGATTGGGACAATTCGAGCATGACAATGCGACACCCCACGCGTCGAGAGTTGCTACCAAGTGGCTCCAGGAACACTCTTCTGACTTTAGACATTTCCATTGGCCACCTAAATCCCCAGACATGAACATTATTGAAGATATCTGGGATGCCTTGCTACATGTTGTTGAGAAGAGATCTCCACCACCTCGCACTTCTGTGGATTTGTTGACTGCCCTGCAGGATTCATGGTGTGAATTTCCTCCAGGATACCTTCAGATATTAGTCGAGTCCATGCCACATCGTTTTGCGCCACTTCTGCGTGCTCATGGGGTCCCGACACGATATTAAGAAGGTGTACCAGTTTTTCTGGCTCTTCAGTGTAGAAGTAAAGACTGAGAAATAATTGCATCAGGTCTACCTCGTTTCTCACATCTATTTCTCCAATTTTCAGTGCATGGAATCATTTCATCTTTTCCACATTGCCTGTAACCCCATTTGCTAGAAACAAGATCACAATCCTTTTCCAATTGGAAAAGAATTGCTACCTGGGCCTACATTTAAAAGTAAAGAAGAATTAGAATGCGAAACTCATTTTATGCAAACCTATCGTACGGATAACGATGGTAAATATATTGTCAGCCTTCCTCTAAAGGAAAATATACAATTAGGAAATCCCATTCAAATTGCAAAAAAAAGATTAGATAGCTTGTGGAAACGCGTAAATAACGATTCGAGTATAGCAAATCTCTATTGTAATTTCATGAAGGAATATGAAGAATTGGGGCATATGCAGAAAAAAGATAATAGTGACAATGTAAAATATGTGATGCCTCATCACCGTGTTTACAGAGCTGATAGTAGCACAACAAAGTTACGTGTAGTCTTCGATACCTCTGCTGCATCTACTTCCTGTGTATCTTTGAATAAATGTTTACTGAAAGGAGGTGTTGTTCAAGATTATTTGTTTTCCATCTTATTAAGATTTCGAAAGCATAAAGTTGTATTCACCGCTGATGTCAAAAAAACGTACAGGCAGATTTGGGTCAATCCTGATCAGTGTAATTTTCAATGTATTCTTTGGGAAAACAGAAGCTGTGAGGAACCTTCCCTTTATAAGCTCCTTACAGTTACGTACGGCACCAAATCTGCTCCCTACTTAGCCACTCGAGTGCTAAATCAATTTGCTACCGATGAAAGAAAGAAATTTCCGTTAGCGTCTGCTGTATCTTTGAAAGATTTTTATATTGATGATGTTCTGTCTGGTGCAGACAATGTTTCGTCAGCTTTAAAACTGCAACAGGAACTAATTTCTCGACTAAAAGCTGGTGGGATGGAGTTGCACAAATGGTGTGCAAATATTGAAATACTCTTAGAAAACGTCCCTACTGAAGATCAAGGCTATCAGTTTGGTGATTCTGACAAAGATACAGTTAAAACACTTGGCTTAAGATGGACCCAAAAGAAGATTGCTTCAATTACACTATAACACCATCAGAAAGTATTCCTACTAATCGAATTGTCTTGGCAGATATAGCCAAACTGTTTGATCCTTTAGGCTTTCTAGGGCCAGTGATAGTCAAAGCAAAGGTTTTTCCCCAAAAATTGTGGCTGCAAAAACTTGAATGGGACCAATAATTGCCACATCAAGAAAAGGTCAAATGGGAAACGCTGAGAGATTATTTAAATGATCTTGCAAATGTCCGAATTCAGCGGTACATTTTAACTGACTCTATCAAATTACTAGAGCTGCATGGTTTCTCTGACGCATCAAAGGATGCCTTTGGTGCTGTCGTCTATCTTCGTTGTATTACGATCTTGAACCTTGTGAAAGTGTCATTGCTGTGCAACAAATCCAAAGTGGCTGCACTTAAATCTGTAACAATACCTCATCTGGAACTGTGTGCTGCTGCACTTCTTTCAAAGCTGTGTCATCCCTTAATCTGAAGATTGACAAAACCTGCCTCTACTTATATTCGACTATAGTGCTTGCTTGGATCAACACATTATCGCATTTGTTTAAGGTTTTCTTTGTCTCCAATAGAATATCTCGCATCCATGAACTGACGAAGGATTTCTCCTGGTATCGTGTGAAAACTTCAGAAAATCCTGCTGATATTATTTCTCGTGGTATGACTCCTCAACAACTTATGGACAAGTCTTTGTGGTGGAATGGTCCACAATTTCTTCAGCAAGTGACTGTTGAACTTAGTGATGAAAATGGCATTTCAACAGAGGATGACTATCTTCTTGTGCTAAAAAGGGAATCTGATAAGTCTCTAGCGTTAACTTTGGACTCTACATTTTTAGATTCACTTTTAAGCATCAGTAATAATTACTCTAAATTAATTCGTGTTATAAGTTTTCTTTTCAAGTTTGCAAACATTTCAAGAAATCCTAAAAGTAGGCCAGATGGACCTCTTACCACCATGGAGTTACAAAGGGCCAAATTATTTATAATAAAATATTTTCAAAAAATAGCATTTCAGGATAATGTTAAATTGCTCCTTCGAGGGAAGCAGCCCGCAGGTAAGATTAAAAATCTGAATCCCTTCTTAGATGATAATGGAATTTTAAGAGTAGGAGGTCGTATACAAAAAAGTTCCGTAAATTTTGTCAAGAAACATCCAATCATTCTGCCTGACAAAAGTAATTTCACTAAAATTGTTATTCTGTACTCTCATTTGAAAAATATGCATATTGGTCATCAAAATTTGTTGTATTGTGTTCGCAGAGAATTTTGGACTTTAAACGGAAGAAGTATCTTTAAAAAAAATGTCCACAGAAGCATTACTTGTTTCAAAGCAAAACCGTTGGCAAATGATTAAATTATGGGTAGTTTACCTAAAGAGTGTGTGAATGTAAATTCTCCTTTCAATTGCACAGGTCCCAGATAGCAATTTTAGTTTGCAGCAAGCTTGCAAAAAATTTGACATGACAAGAGTGCAAGCTTGAAACAAGTTTGACATGACAAGAGTGCAAGCTTGAAACAAGTTTGACATGACAAGAGTGCAAGCTTGCAACAAGTTTGAAACAAGTTAACGCAAGCTTCGAAGTCACCATGGGACGAACTTGCAGCAAGCTTGCCGCGTCAAACTCATTGCAAATTATAGCAAAAACAGAGTAAAGACACAACCCGGATTAGAACTCGCGACCTGCCGGTTCCGAAGCTGACGCGCTAACCACTCGGCCAATTAAACTCTGAGAGAAGAAGATAGATATCGCTAATACATCGTTCGATTCGATTCGTATACGATTTATTTTAAACTGTTTTCTTGATTTCATTAATTTTTGGAGTTGAGAATATGATTTGAAGTCAAAGAGAAAGCGAGTTTCGTTAATAACTACGTTTTGCTAGTAGAATAAATTATGAAATTAGAGTTCAAAGGTAATTACTTTAAAATGGGACAAAATGTATAAGTTTATTTTTCAACAAACATTAACTGTTTTTTCGGTTTAATTTTGTTTATAAACTCTAAAATTCCAACATTCAGAAAAAGGCGATATAGTTTTCTTTAAAGTGCGAGTGCTATATTTAGGAAAAGATGGAAAATGTTTAAAAAAATGTTTTTATGAAAAAGTTAGTTTTTTTACAAAATATCATTGATTTATTAAATTGATAAAAAGAAGGACGATCTCGGAGATGCTATTAAAAATCGGATGTTTTTTTAAAACAGAGACAAAGATCACATCTTTCAGATGTAATGAAAATAATAATATGCACAGAAGCATAGGACATTACTAACGAGATACACATTGCAATATAATTTCAATAGTTTTAATAAAAAATTTAAAAAAACATATTTAAACGTAAAATAAAAACATTTAAACATAACAAATTTTTTATAATTATAGTAGAATTCCAATTTGCCATAACCGAATTATATGAATTTTCAATTATGCAGATTCCGGAAGGACAAAACATAAGAAAGGTGTAGTTCGGTTCCACACTATTAGATTTTCCTTGAAGCCGTCGCGATAAAATTATAAAACAAGTGTTTTGTATTAATATGTAATGTAATTATCAATATCTTTAATACAATATTTACACAGAGTGGTATAATGCTTACAGAATCGATAAATCCCTTGCAAACATATGGATAAATCTGGATGAGTCTATCCAATATATAAAATTACGTTTATGAAACAATACCAATAAATAAAAAAAACTACTGCATATGCCATACAGGATATTTCTCAGAGCAGAATTAAGCATATCTGACGCTTAAACACATAAGTGAAACGTATTTTCATTAAAATGCGAAAGATTCATATCTTGTTATGCAAGTGTCCTATCTCATCACGAATCCTATCTTTTATGGCAATTTTAAAAAAAAGTACTTAAAGTAAAGTGATTTGTGTATTTTGGATTATCAAGTGAATTCTTAAAAGTTGAACTCATTATTTCTTCATATACAAAAAATAAATAAATAAAACTAAAAAAAAATTGACTGAGCACAAACTTATATAAAATTATAAACAACCTACTAATAGTTTCGGTTTTTGGATATTTAAATTGAATCAATCTTCAAAATACTTATTATATTTTAAAACTTATCCAAATAACTTTGATATGTAGTTTCCCGAAACAATAAAAGGTTCCAAATAAGTAACATTTAAAAATAAAAAATGCCCAATGTAAAAGAATAGAAAAAAAAAATTTTCGTTTGTTAAAAAAAAATGTTTTATCTGAAATGTATACAATAGTAACAAATAGCAAAAATATTGAAATACAAAAACAAAATGGAACTACATTGTTTTATAAATTAAAAACGTGTTATACTATTAAAATCTTCTTTTTGGAAATATAAAAGGAAAGTTTGTTTAATAAGTAGCCTATCTATAAAAAGAGACAAAAATTAGTATACCAGAAATTTGTCTTCAAGAACAAATGCAGAATATTTTATTTTCCTGTACGGCTGATACTCTGAATGCGAACGGTTCAATGGAAAATTAAGCTTTTGAGAAAACTCTTTGGGTTACCCGTCGTGTTTCACACAATCCAATATTCAGACCCGCTACTATTGATTAATCTCTGAGGAACAGATGTAACATACTACCTTTTAACAAGTACCTACGATGAATTCATAGATGCTGGAAATCCACACTTTTGACAAGAAAAGCGAGAAACCCTTAGTGCTTCATTATCGCTTAGCAGTGCTGCAGAATACAAGGGGAACAGATGTGTTCAATTTAGAACTAGATAAGCAGAAAAAGCATTCCTCTAGAGGTGTTTCTTTAAGCTGCCTTGGGGAAGAATATCTGCTGGTCATTAGGGGAACAGATGTGGATCCGCACAAAAGCATTACCCCCTGTATACCCTGAAAGTAATAGTCTCGGAAACAAGGAATGTATTGAATATTATCACCTGCAATTTATCTTCAAATGACGGACATCCACTTTGGGGTGTTCCCTCCCCCAGCACCGAAAAGAGAGTGACCATATGATGTCTAAGGCAATCGAACCTGGTTTAGGACTGAACAATGTTATCTCTTTTTACCTTTTATTCTGCCAAGAATCGGAAACACGTGGACCTCCAGGTAGCAAAGGGAATTGTTCCATTCTTATCCTCTAGATCCACCAATTACTTTTTACTTTCTCGTATACGAAGTATACAAAGAGAAAGTATTGTAATCGTAAAAAGATTTGAACTCGAGATTTTGACGAATCCCCACGTTTTAGAGATCCGAAGGTCCCTGAGTCCGAAAAACACAAGTCTGAAATTATGTCTGTCTGTGAACACGATAGCTCGAAAACTATTAGAGCTACGGGGATGAAATTTGGTATGTGATCTTTACACATAATTTGTAGGTTTCTATCAAAGTGTGGACAAAATCCGTCAACGGAAATTCTCTCTGTCCACGTTCATGTGAACTCTATAACTCAAAAATTTAAATAGCTAGATGGTTAAAATTTGTGCACAGTTTTTCATCAGAAATGTAGGTCCGTATAAAATTTTGGTCCAAATCCGTCAAAGGGTTGGCCGTCTGTCAATCTGTATAATCGCATACTTTAAAACGCCATAACTTCTTAACAAAATTACATAGATAAATGAAATTTCATATGTAGTCTTGAAACCCTAATTGTAGATTTGTCTCCAATTTTAGTTTAAATTAGTTTTAAAAAAGGCGGTGAAACGGGTTTTTCTCCATTCTAAGCAAAAAAAAGCTGCGAAAGCTGGAGCGAGTGTTTTCCCCACTTTAGGGAATACCGCACGTTTTCCGGCGCGCGGTGTATTTTTACTCCCCTTCCCGTATTATTTGTAGGCGAGAAAGTTTTGGGGAGGTCACTCCCGCTGGTTTAACAGATCTCTGAAGGAATTTTTCAAAACCAGAAAAAAAATGCAATATATTTCTTTTTAGAAAATTATTTTATGGCTTTTTTTACATAAAAGTTGGCTGAAAGAATTTTTTAAAAAGAATAAAAAAAATTTAATGAATTTTGCAAAATTCATCAGCCGGGAGGGACCTTGTGTGGTCGCACCGTTCGCAATCCCCTCAGGCCGGCCATGGGTCTATCAGTGAAATCAGAAAGCCTAGATGTCTTAGAGGAAACATAATTGTTTTGCACATCATCAGCTAAATTCAAAAAAATAATCAAGACGCTTGATTTTTGTACCAGTAATTTCCTTGTAAATTACCTAAGCATTGATAGCAGCTATGTCGAGGATATTGAAAAAAAATTTGTACAGGCCGTCATTGGAAAGCGGATATAGTGAGTACTTTCTTGCCATCTGATCAAGTACATCAACGCCGTATTTAGTCAGTTATAAAATTTATTAGCCTCAGGCGTCTTCTTTTCATTACATTCAACTTGGACAGTAGAATGTAGAGTGCTTTCCAATAGAACATTTTTGTTTTTCTTTCCTTTGTATTCCGACAGAGTAATATTATCGTGCTTGAGAACTTTGCTTGAATACAGTTCTATCTTGATGAGTTTGAATGATTCAGGCACTTCTTCCCTTGTACGTTTCATAGTGTGTACCTTTCGTGCAATTTCTGCAAAGCATTCATCCGATAAAGTTGGTTAACTCCCATTGCCATGAATATATGCATCTTGTGAAAAATCAGACTTTTCATCAGAACCAGAATCGGATTCAGATAAATTATGCAATATCTGTAAAATTTCTATTTTCGTAAACATTCTTTTAACAATAACTCTTAGCGACATTATGAGAGAAAATATATGGCCGAACAGACGAAGAACATTCAAAGAAATGAATATCTGTCATTTGAATAAAGCGGATAATGCGAACGCAAAATGAATTGCTGAGAAATGCAATTATCCCCCCCCCCAAATATTTATATTTTTTTCTCATCAAAGCATCGTCGCAAAACAAATATTTGAAAGAGTAGGAAAAACAACAGAGTAGACAAAACAAAAAATAAACTAGAAAAAACATCATATTGTGTGATGTATATTTAGCGGTCAAAATGACTACAGTCAAGCTTTCTAAGTAAAAACATTTATGGAGTCAATAATAACGAGCGAAAAAAAATTTTTATACATGTTCTTTACGAAAGTTTACGAAAAGTAAATGAACGAATAAGAAGTCGAAGAATAAAGAATGGAAATACGAGCGTTTGAAATTCATTTGCCGTTAAAATAAACGCTCCCCTTCGTTCTAGTGCTAAATTGAAAAGTTTGTTCATTGTCTATATTTATTTTTTTAGGGTTATTTCTGATGTATTATTATTACTTTTATAATTGTTCGAAATTTTGCAGCAAATCTCGGCTTAGATGAATGATAAAGGTTATTTATATTTTGTGTCCTCTTCATAAATAAATTACAAATAGAACAAATTTCACATTGTTTTGAAAATAAGATTTTTTGTTCAATTTTTTATTCAAACAAGAACTTTTTTTTCTGCCTCGTTGAAGAGGATTTCTAATAAGTGTTGCAAATCAATGTCCGTCCCCTCACAATTCAAATTTTTTTAATGCAATAAGCAGTAGGGGTCTATGAAATTGTAGTAACCTAGAAATTGGTATACTTTACTACACAAGGCTAATGGAATTACTTAAAATTCGAAAATTTCAGACCCGCTATTTATGGCGCAGTGCGCCAAACAGGTACAATCTCGTATTTAAACATCAATTACCACAATCTTTTACATAATATTGTTATACCCATAAATTTTAATTTTGGTATTCAAAAATTAATTTCTGGCCTTGATGTGGGGGCTTAAAAGAATGTAAAAAATGGGGATATCGTTGCAAAAAAAGTCATCATGAAGCGAGATACGAGAACTACGAACTTTTTCAATTTTGAAACGTACGACACCAAAGTTTTCTCAATAACTAAACCTAACTTCTTGGTGCCTTGCTTCTTTCCTTCGACCGGAACAACTTTCTTGGGCTAAAATTTTTTGAAATATTATTTTAAATTTTTCAACAACCATTAACGTAATTAAGGCACCATTTAAACAATTTTACATGTTCAAGCCATGAAAAGAGTAAAATAAAGAATAAAATAATAAAAAGAGTAAGAGTAAATAATAAATTAAGGATAAAAATAAAATCGGACATAAAGAACAGTCATATGTGTGGAGAATTCGTGTGCAATCTGGCAATAATTGCGCTCTACGTAGTTCGCAAGTCAATTCAATATGGAGCAGGGGGTACAAACATTAAGCTGGGCATTCACGATCACGGCGTACTACTTCAAATGGCACAAATCGTACCAAAACCCTTCGTCAAGAGCAAAATCTAATGAGAATTGCCGCGTGAAACTTAAGTGCGATCGTGTGTAAGGGTGAGCGACCCTCTCTCACAAAGGCGAAACCTTAAAGTGGGAGAGAGGTGAAGACCTCTCGGGAACGCGGGGCCGGGGTTCCGTTTTGAAAACGGAAGGAAGGGCACAGTAGCCCAAAGGATTCAAGTGACCTGTTGTGTCGATAGAATGGAGCCACCCAGGGCCAACTTATTCAATGGGCTGTAGCCTAGAAGCGTAATAGATCCAAAGGCGCCTAAAAATTTACAATATTTATTTTAATTTTGAAACAAAATTGAAAATTGTATTTAAATAAAATTTTTAATATGTTAAAAGCAAAGAAATGATTAGGGGTTATATATATATCAGAATATGCAAGAAACAAAAGACAATATATCAAAATCATACAAGAAACAAAAAGACAAAAAATGAGGACAAAAACTTAATAAATTGAATCATGACAGGCCGCTCACAGGTGGAGAAGCTTGCCTATGATATTAATTAATTATTTATTCTGCTAAACGACATAAGAAAAAGCGTAAAAATTTGTCGTTATCCCAACAAAAAGCACCAACCGTGAAAATGGAAAATTTCTGGATTAAAAGAAATATAAAAAGAAATCGATTTCTTAAAAGCGAAAGCCGAAAATTCGAGTGCACAAAACATATATTAAAAAACCAAAAGAAATATTTACAAAAATATAGCATAATCTTATCACCTCCGGAATCAACGAAAGAGCTACTGAAGATGCGCGAGATAAAGAAACGGGTTTACCACCGCTGGAAGATTGCACGAGGTAAAGCGGGAGAAAAGCGAAAGTTACAGTCAAAGTTTCTGTCAAACCGGTTTTTGTCGTTGCAGATCGAAGGCAGAAAAAAAAGAAAAAAAAGGCCTTGCTGGTAGCAGAAAGATTACCAAATTCATTACTTGAGATAACATCCCACAACGTTTTCCGGAATACCATTATTTATGTTCATGAGTTGATCAAACAAAAGCTTAGATTTTGTCGATTTTGTGTCTTCATCTGAAAAAATATATTTAATACGATATAATTGAGAGAGAATTGTTTCTGTAAATATTAATAGAAATATTTGAAGACCAATGGGTTAATAGTCGGTTGACATTAAGATTTAAATCCTTTCTTTTATAAAAAATATCGACACAAAATTTATTAACATTTTGTTTAATTTCCAGATCAAAAAAATTCGCTCAAATTTATTATTGTTTGTTTGTTTAAGAAGTAAGACTGAAGGATAAATATTTTGCCCTGGTTTATTAAAAGTTCCATATTTAAAGTAAAGTACCATGATTTGGGGAATAACGACAACTTTTTACGTTTACTCGTATGTCGTTTAGCAGAAGAAAAGCTCTAATTAATATCATAGACCTCCTGATGAGTGCCTTGCCATGATATTTTTCAGTTTATGAAGTTTTTGTCTTACTTTTTTGTCCTTTCGTTTCTTGTATGTTTTGCTATATTGCTTTTTTTTAATTTTTATATAATGCAAAAAAATTTGTATTTGTTGTTATATATATATATATATTTCTGCCTCTGTTTGGCAACAGCAATAACTGGTTTGGCGTCCATTTCCTCGTGCTTCTCACAGACATGCTTGCTTATTCCTGGCCGTGGTAAGCCTTTTTCGCTTTTATTTTATTTTTTTGTGAATAGTAATATCTTGTTTTATTTTATTCTAGGTCTTTTGCATTAGGATTTTTTGCTTTCGATTCTTATTAAATCATCTTCAATGTATTTATATTTTATTCCAGAATGTTTCCATTTTTAATTGTCTTGTGCTTTTTGAAGGGATAGCTGCATATTTAAACGGGTTTCGATTGTCGTTAGCAGAAAAAAGAACAAAATAATATCATAAGTGAGTTTCGCTTCCTGACGAGCATCTCGCTATGGTATTTTTCAATTTATTTTGGTTTCTGTTAATTTATCTTGAAGAAATTGTCTTGGTTGTTTTTGAGTTTTTTTCTTATGTTTCTTGTTTGTTTTGATATATATATAACATCATTGCAACTAGTGCTGGTTAATCCAATTAAGAGGCAGTCTTTGATGAATGAAGATGAGTTTATTTTATTCAATCAAGCTTTAATCGATAGGTTTCAGGTAATATTAAATAATTGAGAAAAATATCAATCCATTCTTAAAGTATAAATAGAGGCAAATTTCAGTCACCGGCGACGAAAGACATAAGACACGCCGAAGCGGGGCGTCTGATAGGAAGGTTATATGGTTTTAAAAAGAGGAATATGCACCATCGTAGAGAGATTAAGTAGATTGGAAAAGAGGGGAATTCCCGATCGTTAGAAAGCGGTTGAAAATGGATTTCAGCCAGTTAAAGTGACAGTTAATTGTGTGTTAGAACTTAAGTAGAAATAATTTTACGAATAAAATTTTG
>BGPR01018407.1:10632-23347 GCA_013235015.1 Araneus ventricosus | reverse complement strand
TTATATGAGATTTTTATATATATTTTTAAAAAAAAACTAAGAAACCTTTTTTTTTTGGGGGGGGGGAAAAAAAAAATATAGAAAATGATATCTGGAAACTAATTTTTATTTTAAAGAAAAAAATCTAGTATAAAACTTAAGAATTGAAAACAATTTTAACTATTTGTTTTATATCAAATGAAAGTTGTTTTACATTTGTGTTAGGCTGCATTGAAAACAGAGGAGGCTTTTTTTTCGTGAAAACACATATTTTGTAACTTGCATTATTTTCCAAATTTAATTTTATGCTCCTCTGTCCAGTATGTAATAACCTAATCTGCATGTGAAATAAAAGTTGAGTCCATCCAGCTGTTGACTGTGTAACAAAAATTATTATAATCATTGGAAGGGGTCAAGTTGTCACCACCCGCACGGTAGCATAACATTGATTTCAAAAGTCTATCCACCTGTTGTCCCAACAACGAAGAAAGGTCCATTTGTGTCGAACCGAAGTGTGTCCAGCTCTTTTAAGAAAGTAATCCATCACTATCTATTGCTGTTGTCCCAACACCATAGAAAAGTCCGTTTTTAAGGAACAACAATGCTTTCTCTTTCTTCTCTTGACACAAAGGAAGCCATCACACTCTGTACAGCTGTTGCAATGCCTTTGGCATAGAAAAAATACCACACATAGAAATTTCACTCATATGAATGGGGGGTGGGGTATATGTGCAATAAAGTATTTCATTACCCCGTTCAGCAAAACCGAAAGAATTCAGCTAATTTAAAACAACAGATTTTTCTGTTGCTAAGAAAAATCGTGTCAATTCCATGGCTGTAGGCATGGGAAAGGGGAACAGTAAGGTGGATTACTCAATTTTATAAGATGAAAGGTACTGGACAAATGCGTGTTATGCCATTATGAGAAAGTTACTTCAGTAAAAAAGATTTATTGTGGTTAACAACTGGCTAATATCTTAAGAAAGATTGATTCTGCCACAATTCAAGCACAAACTATCTCCATTTAGCACATGCACATTTAAATTACTATATAGGTGCATTATTTAATGTTCTGTCCTCTTCATTTATGTGCAACCATACATTTCTTTATGAATTTAAGTTTCAGATTGTTCTTAGAATTTAAAAATGTTTTAGGCAAAGGTAGGAAAACATAAGAGGTATTCTAATTTTGTGAATATTTTATATAGAAGCAAAGTTTGTTATTTTGTTTTCTTTCCCTAGGAGAATATGCTGGTTTTGATGAGAATGAGCCAACATCCCACCAAGAGGGCAAAGCAGAAGTGTGTGCTTATCTGAAACATCGATTTGGCTATCGGACACTCATTATGATCGGAGATGGAGCTACTGACCTGGCAGCTTGCCCACCTGCTGTAAGTTCTGAAATACCTGACACTGTGAATAATTCATTAGCTTTGTTATCCTCAAGAGTGTGTTTCACGTTTGTAGCAGAGTTGACAGTGAAATTTGCATCGAGGGGGCACAATTATGAGATTGGTTTTTCTTAAAAATGTTTCATTATTAACCAAATCATAATACTCTTCACTGGAGTAGGCAAAATAATAAAATAAGTTTAAAAACATTTACTTAATGCAAAGAACATCGCCAAACCTCATAACCCAATCTCGTGCTCGTATCTCGTTCTCGCATTCTCATTTCATCTTGTGTCGTCATTGCGATTGAATATAAATACCTGTTTTATTTGCATTCCAAGTACTGCCAACCGCAAATGACTAAACATGCTGCAATCGGGTTCGAATTTAATCATTTGAGATCATGACATGGAATTGGTAAAATACTTAGGGACACTACTAACCTTGGATCCGAAAATAGATTTGCTAAATTTTACAAAATGTCTTAACAAGCTTAAGCCTTCAGATTACAAATAGAAAAAAATTGCTAAGGTACCTGTTAAGAACGTAAAGAGATTTGAACCTCTAGTATGAAACGTTGTATGATAATGCTTTATGTTTGATTTGTTTGGCTGGATTGCATCAACTGTTGTAATCTGCGGTTGTTGATTTTTACACACACACAATTTACCGAAGGAATGCCAGACTAAACACATCATCATGTTAATTTAAGCGAAAGTGAAGATTCTGCTTTGGAGTTAATATCCAAAGAAAGCATTTTTTAAAAAATATATATATATGAAAAGTCATCAATTTTAGAGTGTTTGTAGAGATATTTTCAAAAATATTCCACGGACGATTAATGCAAGCTTTTCTTTATTCAGGTTTCGTAATTTTATTGTAAAGGTGATCAGGTTATTTTAGTATCTTAGACGATATTGAAAAGTCCAACCCATGATCATTCTGACGAACAACACCAGCCGTGTGTCGTTGTAACAATTCAAGAAAGGGCAGTTAACAATGCGCAGAGAGATTATATACTGAAAAAAGGGTATTCCCTGGAAAAGGCTCGTGACTCGAAGTGAAAGTAGAAGTAATTAAAAATGAAGTATCCTTAAAAATAATTAAAGAAAGTTTAAAAATTAAATTATTACATATATGTATATAAAATGTTTTCATTGTTGCAGTCATAAAACAGTCGAGTTGGTAACCAATTTGCTTTATTATAAAAATATTTTGGAGAGTGGTGGGCATACCAACATCTTAGTTAAAGTTTTAAGTAAAAGTGTACACAGAAAATCCCTGATTCTCTCAGATAAGGGAATAATAATATAACACGTGATCAAAGTGAAGGAAATATTGGCTATTTTTAATAAGTTATGTAAGTGTTTTAGGGAAGATGCATGGTGTCAAGGAATTGCTGATTTCGCGATTTGTGCGTGCATGGAAACGATTAAAATATTCTTTAGTAATAAATATGCCAAGACGAGAGATTTAATATACCTCCAGCGTAGTAAATAGAACGAAACTGGAGTTTACGAAAAGTGATTTTGGAATACATTAAGACTTTAAAATATATAATATTAGAATTTGAAATAAAATTAAGTGAGATTATTACATATATATATATAAATGCATTTTAGAGAGAAAACTCCATTTTCTATTTTGATCATTAAATATTTGTTTAAGTTTTAAATTAGTTAAAAAGTGTTTGCTATCCATTATAATCTTATCGATAAGTACATCATTTGTTTTACCTGATAAAAGATGTGTAGTTAGTAATTCCATTTAGAATAACTGCTCCTTGTTAAATTAGTCAAAAATTTCTTGCATAATCAATTTTTATTTTGCTGATTTGCATTAGTGATTGGGTTTATTTTTAAATTGCTTTATGTTTCATCCAAATTATTTGCTAATTTAATAGCAAGTTTTGAATCTGAATGTAGAACCAAATTATTTGTGGAATCATTTTTTCATACTAGTTGTTGTCTTTTCACAATTAAAATGTGAAATATTTTAATTGTTTATACTGATCAAACTAAAATCAGATGTAATTGGTCTTAGAACAGAAATTGATGGAAAAACTCAGTGGTCTAGTCGCAAAGTTAGCAGTCCTGGTATGCTCTAACCTGGGTGACAAAAATCACGCTGTTTTTATGTTTTTTCTGCAAATTTTTAAAATTTATTTCTGGTGAAAAAAAGCAGTGGTGGAACGGCATTCCGGTTCCTCTACAGCCCTGGAAAAATTTGACAAAATCTGGAAAACCTTCATTTTTTTTATATCATTGTAACAGAGTTTGCCCATCAAACTCTTTCTAAAATGCTACATTAATTTTTATGTACAAAAAGTTCTTTTTAGTTGAAAGTCATTATTATAAAATAAATGAATCTGCATGGATTTTTTTCCAGAATCATGAAATTATTTATGGATTTCTTTTAAAAAATCTGTTTCATATCAAAAATTGTAAAACAATTATTATGTTTCCAGGATGCTTTCATTGGCTTTGGTGGGAATCAGGTGCGTGAGAAAGTGAAACAAGAAGCCAAATGGTTTGCCAATAGTTTCCAGGAACTTTTAGCAGAACTCAGAAGAAATTAAGCAGTTAGAAATAGCAGCAATAAAAGATACTCAGGCAGCTCTTCAGATTTTTGTAAGCCCTATGTAAATACTCTAAAAAAAGTATTAAAACAATAAACCCCCCTGATATTCAATGTATTGTTTGGGGCTGATTTTCCCATTAGTTCTGTTTTCGGTGTTATATTAATAGTGGTTCTAACATCTTGCCTTTTATTGTTAACGAATCTCATTGTTTTGCAAATATTTGTTTTGAATTTTTTTTATAAATCAGCATTTTGGATTCTAAATTTTCATAGTTGCCTGCCATACAAGTTCATGCTTTGTTATTTATTACTGATATTATAAAAAATGCTAATTTTTTGGAAAGTAAATTAAAAACACTTTTTTTTTTCAGAAAATGTGTGTAATGAAAATATTTTATGTAAATATGCAAACATGGAAGAAATCGAGATCTGTATTCTTCGAGAAATTCTATTTATTGAATTTTATTTTTCCAATTTAGATACCTTTTGCTTGTTGGAAAAGTTTATTCCTTTTTATAGTATAAAGGTTGACTTTCAGAGCTTTTCTAAATGATTTGTCTTGCTTTTTTTGAAGAAAAAAAAGGGATTTTTTTTAAATGGAAAAAAAAAACTAATGTTTTGCAATTAAACTGATGCATTATTAAGACGTTTCATGTCACTGTTTCTGTGTAAAAATGAGCTTATCACTTGAGCACAATATTTTAGTACCTGTTTGTAGTTGTTAATTATATAGATCTTTATACATCAAATGATATTATTGTATTCAGTTGTAAAGCTTATCACTTGAGCACAATATTTTGGTAACGGTTTGTAGCTGCTAATTATATAGATCCTTATACATCAAACAATATTATTGTATTCAGTTGCAACACTTATCACTTGAGCACAATATTTTAGTACCTGTTTGTAGCTGCTAATTATATAGATCTTTATACATCAAACAATATTATTGTATTCAGTTGCAACAGCTGAGAATTATTACTTACATATACAATTCAAATTTGTTTGTTGAATATGTATGCCTTGTTCACATGTGGCATTATCAAGTGTCCCTTTTCTTGTTACAAAGTTCTGGAAGAGTGCCTGAATTTATTTATGAATAAATCCTGAAATTAAGTGGTGGACTAAAAAAAAAAAAAAAAGAGTTCATATATGAAAGAAATAAATTTATTTGGGAGTGATAAAACTAGGGCCAAAATAAATTGTTTATAAGATGAGTTCTATTTAATTTTATCAATTTTATGATGAAGAAATATGATCACAAATTGGATTTTTGATGCAAATGTAAGTCATTGCTCTGAAAGGTGCCAAAAGATAAGAGTAAATTTCCAAAATGAGCTCTTTTCAAAAACCCACAATTAAAGATTTTTGTAATTGTTCAAATATTACGTCTTGTTTCTGCAATTATAATTTTATGATACTCAAAATGTTAGCAAAGCAGATGCTGCATTAGAATCAAAAAGCTATATTCAGTGACAACTCTACTTGAAAACGCCTAGGTTGTCTGTTGTTATAATCATTACTACTTTTAAAAATGAAAATAAAGCTGCCCTCCAACTTTTTAATAACAAAGAAAGAAATAACAACACATAGGCTGTCTGTTGTTATAATCATTACTGCTTTTAAAAATGAAAATAAAACTGCCCTCCAACTTTTTAATAACAAAGAAAGAAATAACAACACATAGGCTGTCTGTTGTTATAATTATTACTGCTTTTAAAAATGAAAATAAAACTGCCCTCCAACTTTTTAATAACAAAGAACGAAATAACACATAGGCTGTCTGTTGTTATAATCATTACTGCTTTTAAAAATGAAAATAAAACTGCCCTCCATTTTTTTAATAACAAAGAAAGAAATACAAAGCTAAAACGGATTATGAACTAAACTTCCTTTACATCAACTTTTTGGTAAGATGGGTAGTTTAATAATAATAATGCGCCGTGCATGTGTTTCTCCTTTCGAAAAACACAAACTTTTCAAACATTAATTCATCCTTTCATTATTTTTCAACAGAAAGTTTCTGAGATTTTTACACTCGCAGTCTTTTCTTTGGGACAAACAAAGCCTTTGCTTAGTATACAGTGGAATCTCCCTGTAACGAAATCGCTTGGTTCCAGTTGAAAATTTCGTTCTACGGAGATTAGAGATTTTTGCAGTTATTTAAGTAAATGTTCTAAACTTTTCAATAGGTGCAATAAGTTCAAATGTATTTAATTATGATTTTTAATTAAAAATGAAGTTATATTTATTATAAATTTATTAAAATTATACTAATTTTTATTGTATAAATAAAATGCTCAAAAATGAAGACAATTCACCAATTTAGAGAATAATATGTACTAGTACGGATAAACATAAAATGCGTATTGTCACATCCATTTGCTGTTTCCACCCCCACTCCACCCCGATTCTTGGAATCTTGACCTATAGAAATGTTGCTCCCTGTGTAGAAACCCAGGTCCCCACAACTGCATTACCCTTCACATAGCATTCTATTGTTATGTGTTATTTCTGGAATGAACAATGCGAGTGGTTTCTGAAACAGGCACTTGTGAGCGATTTGTTTGCCCAGAAATTAGCAACTTTCTCCAAAAATGGCAAAAATCGAAAAGATAAAGGTCTCAAAAAATTCGTTATAGGGAGACAACCACTTCGTTATATGGAGAATATTTTGAATGTTATTTAACATTCCGATTAAAAATTTCGTTATAGGGAGAAATTCGCTGTAGGGAGACTCTACTGTATTTACCAAAGGTGGGAAAATATACTAAGCAGATAAAATATTACTAGATACAGTAAAGTCTGTCTGTAATGATATTGTAATGACCTAGAAAAAATATTGGTATAGGCAGGTTATTTTTGTGCTATTGTTATACACAAGTTTCACTGTAATATGTAAGAAGAAATTCAAGTTGAAACAGTTATTTGGTCATTTCATATCTAAGTGGTTTTCTTAATTACTTTGTTGTTATTTATGAAACAATAGAAAAATGCTCCAAATTTTTGTGTCTGCAATATCCTTTTGCCTGATGCTGTTCGGAGTCATAACACTTACTTTAAAATGTTTGAAATATTTAAATAAAAATTGTGTAGTTAAATTAAGTATAGTTAAGTAATAGTGAAATAAGTATGGCCGATTTAAAGTGCAATACTTTTAAAAACACTAGAGAAATAAACTAAATTTATATTTTAAAATCTGATATTTTACATTAAAAGTGAATATAAAGTATTTTTCTATGGATTTTGATTTACTTAGCAAAAGAGTTCTCAATATTTTCATTGTTTATAAACAATAATTATTGAAAAGAAAATTCAAAAGTGGATTATATGTTTCCTTTATATCATTGAAATTTTTGAAAATAATTTTTATGGACATTTGTTAGCAGTTGACCTTATGTATCCAATATTTCTGAATGCATTTTGAGAGGAAATGACTTAAAAATGATATATTGTATAGATAATTGCGATTATAAAATTGTTTTATGAAGTACTTTCTTCTAATGTACCAAGAAATATACTATATCGTGCTATCTGTATTTTTTTACTGTTTTTTGTGCTCTATAAAGTTTAAAAAACACAAATCAAATATGGAATATATATTTTTATATAAATTATACTTTTTATCTGAAAAAACATATGATATACAACAAGAAATTTGGATTTTGTAAGAATCTCTGCAAAAATATTTGAATCTCCAAAAAAGAATGATATTGGTGCTTATTTTAAAAAACACTGTTAATATGTATCAAGTTTATTTTAGGAATGTTTCAGTGTTGTCATATTGCAATCTTTAAAATCTATTTTAATTTGCTGTTTTTCTGGTCGTATACAATCAGAGAAAATTTATTCTAAAATAAATTAGTTTTGAAAAGATCTTTTTATTTCAAATGATGTAGGATTTAGATGAAATTTGCTTACATGAATTTATTGTTAGTTGAAAATAGTTTTTATTTGTTTTTCAGTAGTTTCATAGTATTTTTAACTTCCTAGGATGCCAAATGCATTTTTATTGCCAATATTGCATAGTTTTGTATATCATAATTTTGAAAATAAAGATTTGATTTGACATAAATATGATTACTCATTTCTTTTACAAAAATTTACTTTATTCAGCTTCATTTATGAACTGAAATGATGCACTTTATTGTACTTACTAGCCTCTCTCGCCACCCTCCGAGCGGGTTCACGGCCAGCATCCACTTTGTTTAGCACTGCCCCTGCCACTTTGCTGCTTCGAGGCTTCCAAATTATGGAAATTTGGCCTTTTTTCAAAGCCCTTGGGCTTAGGAATTTTCATTTTGCCTTAAATTCATTTTTGGCCTTTTTGGCTTTATTTTCGTTAATGATTTTTAGAACAATTTTTAATTACTTATTCTATTATTTTTTAATAAATTCAATATATATCGTTTGAAATACACATTTAAAACGATTAGGAATTTTCGTTTTGCCTTAAATTCATTTTTGGCCTTTTTTGGCTTTATTTTCGTTAATGATTTTTAGAACAATTTTTAATTACTTATTCTATTGTTTTTTTAATAAATTCAATATATATCGTTTGAAATACGCATTTCAAACGATATATAATGAGCTGTCAAATGAAGTAGGTCCTGAATAGAAGAAGGATGTTTTAAATTTCTTTCCCTTAAATTTTAGTTTAATAATAGAGAATTGCACACATGTCTATCAAGTGGATTCGTTTTCGTAGAAGCATATCCTATTGGTGATATGACAGCACAAACGGTTGCTACGGCATTGATGTCAGATTGGATAGCACGATTTGGTTATCTTGAATGCATAACGACTGATCAAGGGCGTCAGTTCGAAGATAAACTGTTTTGCCAAATTGCCCGCTTGTTTAGTACTGAAAAGCTACAAACATCGCCATATCATCCCCAGTCGAATGACCTCATCGAGAATTGGCATCGACCACTGAGAAATGTGCCTTAAAAGCTCGATGAACTGAAAAATGGACCAAGGTTCTGCCTACAATACTTCTGGGATTTCGTGCAGCTATCAAATACACGTTCACTGCCTCGTTTCTCAGCTCAGACTGGTGTGTCACCGTCTACACCACACAGTGGCGCTGTTCTTTAATGATGGTGTGCATATGATTGTCCTTGGTGCGGATAGCACGCATTTGTCTCATATTTTTTAAATTTTAGCAATGCAAATTGGTTTCCTTTCTTTTGAGATGTTACATTATAATCTTTACAAATACTACAGCTAAATTTATAATTATATAATAATTATTAATATATAATGTAATTAATATCTATTAATAATTTATAGTTATTAATATTATTAATAATTTATATATTTTTTAAAAATGCTGATTGCCTATTGACTAAATATAGTTGATAAAATTCAATCTAACAGGATTTATACTAGGTTTTTCTTTTTACATAAAGAAAAGATTGATATAATGACAATTCAAATAAATGAGCAATTTTTTTTTGTTTGAATTAAAAAATACTGAATATTGAGTATTATTATTGAGAACATTGAGCTGACGAACATAATGCAGTTGCTCAGTAATGATGTTCGTTAACAGATCATAGATTTGTATTTGAATTTAATTAGTTCGTTCTGGCGATGCCCTAAAAATTTCTATAATTTCTTAATACTTTTATTTACATGCAGTAACAATAATATATATTGTTACAAAAATGTACTGTTGCTGTCTTGCCTCTCTAGTCTTATAGTTGGGAAGAGAGTTTTTACAGGGTTACGTACGGAATACCGTCGAAGGGCCGGTCCTGAACCCCTGACCTTGGCGACAAATCGAAAGTTCACGAAAATGCTATAATTTTCTCGATATCTCTATTAGGAGAGGATATATGCAAATGTACTAGATAATTCCCTGTGACGCCACGACCAGTCGAGAAAGGGTATATAAACGAAGGCAACCAAAAGGAGGGAATAACTTTGGAGTTTCGTCTGCAATATGAGCTGGAAAGTCGGTGAGCTGAGCGCTATTGAAAGTGCTGTTACTGTCTTTATTAGTGATTTGCTGACTGTTTGTGTTGCTAAATCTGAAAGTGCTGTTACTGTTATTACAAGTGCGTTGTTGCCTGTTTGCGTTGCTAATCTGTATAAGAGATATTGTTCCTGTTACCTGTGCTTCGTGTTCTCCTGAGTATTTGTGAATAAATCGTCATTCTCCATTATCCTGCTTGTTGGACCGTTTCCACCATACACCCATAGGATGATTTGTGTAGCAATATCCTTTGCTTGGTGTTCACGCTAAGCACAGTTCTTGGCACTCCACTCTTCATAAGCCTTATTTTATTCATAGTTTTTTTATTAAAAAGTCCAGCAAAGCATTTACAGAAATTCAGAGAACTGAAATAGACCATGCAAGTCACGAAAATATTATGTGCGGGACTTCAGAATCCCGTGCTAGAAACTGTTCATGAATGTTCTAAAGTTTATTTTTTCTACTTTCATTTTCGATTTCTGCCCTCGTCTATTGTCTGATGATTTCGCGGCTGTTCCTGGACACCTTTTGATATCCCACATTCGTCCGCTCATCTCTCCTGCGGTGGCGCCAATAGATGGTAGTGAAATGCAATTCTTTAAATTTTAAATGTAACGTTGCTTTTGGTATTTGTTCTGTGAGGTAGTTTCTAACCGAATATGTGTTCGTTATCCGAACATAAAATTTTTTAGGAAAAGTGTTCTTTGTTTTATTTGTTCAGAATCCGAACTGTTCGTTAATCGATCATCCATTACACTAATATTATGGCAACACGTAGTGTATGCAGGCAGTAATCAAGTGCTGAAAAGGTTTATGAGAAATAGATAGCTTAAATTCCAGCCTCAAACCATGTTTAGACGAACTTAAAATCGTTACTAATATAATAGCCCGGATCTCTCGGTAACGGTCTGACGTCACCAACAATAAAACTCGAGCCATAGCACTGCGAGACGTTAAACAGCATTATTTCATTGTAGAGAACCTAAATTTTAATAATTTTAAATTTAAAAGAGTAATTGTCGTTCTAATTTCAAATTTAATAGCTCTAAAATAGTGAAATGAAATTTTTTATCGATTAATATAAAATTTATCTCGCTATGATCAATAGTTCCCGAGAAATTTTAAATTATACGAGTCATATATTTCAAATTAATTTCCGTTTTTCAATAGAAAGTAGTAAATTACGTCAGTGGTATATCATGCGCGTGATATCGTTTGGACGCCATAATGCATCTCATTATTTATTGCAACCGTGATTATATAATAAGATAATATTTTTCGGCAACGTTTGACAAGCAGAGAAGTGTTTTGTTTTGGAACTAGATTTTATATCTATCTAGATTATATCTACTAGATTTTCTAGATTTTTTTAGACCAAGAGGTTTTTGAATAATGAAATATGTAAATAATATGTGAATAAAAAATATATATTTCCTGTCATAAAACATATGTTTATTTTATTTGTTTCCAATCAATGTTAAACATTTCTCTCTCATATATATCTATTTAAACACGTCAAATTTGACGGGAAATCTTTCGAATGAAGAGGCAATTTGCACCCGTCATACCATGACGGGTGATTTTCTAGTTTATTAAAAGTGTGCTAAGATATCTTTATATTTAAAGCTTTTTTTTACTGTAAAAGAATAAACAAGTAATATAAAGAAATTTAAAAGTCAATTCCTACTTAGGTCAGCGATCTACACGCTTCGTCACTGACAAAAATACATGAAAAAATGACGCCTTCGTGAACATACCAGAAAACAAAGAATATTAGGTCTAGAAGCTGGCAAACCTAGCTCCATCTATTGAGAAAAATTCGAACCAAACGACTCAAGGCGGCATATGCTTTCTCCCATATAAAACTAAAATTAATTAATTAAATTTAATCAATGAATTAATATTTGAAAAAACTGTATTAACATCAAGTGTCATCCACTACAAGTTTAAAAAAATGTATTTGAACTTGAGTGGATGAATAAAAAGTATTTTATTAACGATTGAAAATTTGAACAAGATATATAAATATATATATATATAGAGAGAGAGTGTGAACTAATAGTAGGAATTGAAAAAAGCGATATCCGGTGGAAGTAGCCGTACGGAAAACACTTCTTCGTTAAATGGCTTTTGAGATCTGAAGTAAGAAAAAATGGCTAAACGGATTGACTCTAAGTGCAGAAAAACTGCGAAGAATTCATCACTGTCGTCTACATCAGGGGTTCCCTACCTTTTTCCCTCGTGTACCCTTTGATTAAGCTTTTTTATTTCTGCGTACCCCCTACTGTTGTATCCAACCCCCACACTCCAAGCATCCGTCTATGCAAAAAAGATTTTATCAATACCATGAATGGCTTGGGTAAGCTTAAGAGTCAAATGACTTGAATTCATAACATTTGTGGGACTTATTTTTAACTTTGCATTTTATTTCATTTTTACAATAATATTAGTTCAACGCCAAAACAAACGAAACCAGTATTGTAATAATTTCGCATTAGCTTATAAGGACGGCTAAAAATTACACTTGGTTATTATCAACTACTAGAAAAATAACCCGTCATGGTATGACGGGTGCAAATTGCCTCTACATTCGAGAGATTTCCCGTCAAATCTGACGTGTTTAAATAGACATATATGCGCGAGAAATGTTTAACATTGATTGAAAACAAATAAAATAAACATATGTTTTATGACAGGAAATATATATTTTTATTCACATATTATTTACATATTTCTTTATTCAAAAAACCTCTTGGTAAGCAACGTTCGGCGCGAAGTATTTTTC
>BGPR01018407.1:0-10532 GCA_013235015.1 Araneus ventricosus | reverse complement strand
CGGCGCGAAGTATTTTTCGTTGTTTAACAATTTTCCTTGTACTTCAGATGTCTTTGTGTAAATTTTAACGTTGCCAAAAAATATTGTCAAATTATATCGTCACGATTGCACTAAATAATTAGATGCATTGTGGCGTCCAAACTATATCACGCGCATGATATACAACTGACGTAATTTACTACTTTGTTTTAAAAAACGGAAATTAATTTTAAATATAGGACTAATATAATTTTAAATTTCTCGGGAACTATTAATCATAGCGAGATAAATTTTATATCAATCGATAGAAAATTTCATTTCACTATTTTAGAGCTATTAAATTTGAAATTAGAACGACCATTACTCTTTTAAATTTAAAATTACCGAAATTTAGGTTCTCTAACAATGAAATAATGCTGTTTAACGTCTCGCAGTGATATGGCTCGAGTTTTATTGTTGTGACGTCAGAGCGTTACCGGAAGATCTGGGCTATTATATTAGTAATTCGAGTGGTATAGATATTGAATAGTAAGGATTCTCTTGGCGAAACGAAATTTTGAAACATTTTTAATCCCTTATAATTTTTTCGTTTCCGCCATTACCAACTTTGATGTCGCGTACCCCCAACTAATCCATCGCGTACCCCCAGGAGTACGCTTACCACAGGCTGGGAACCTCTGATCTACAGAATAAACTCTTCAAGACCTGGTACAAATAACTGCCAGCTAGAATTGAGATTGAAATTCAGTATGAATTCATGAAAGGTGCCAGTTCAGGAGATTTCAGTCAGCCTTAAATTAAGGAAAAGTTGTTTGTTCTCCTGATGGTTGAAAAGTAATTTAATACCCTCCTGTGAAGACAAACATAAACTCGTGCGAAGTTTATTCAACTAACGAGGCTCGTTAGGGGAAGAGCGGCATTTGCATCCATAGGTAACTTTCATAAATAAGGGGACTTTCTAACTTTCGAGGGATGAAGTTGGAAATGGAAATCATTTTACGCCCTTACGGAATTGAAATATAATGGAATGAAAAAATAATAGATATAAAATAAAATGAAATGACATTTAATTAATGGATTTAAAGTATAATAGAATGAAAATGATAAATAATAAGATAATAATAATACAATGATTTAAGTAAATAAAATACCTATTGATAATTAATAATAAATTTCTCTCTCTCTTTTTGTTTTTTTATTTGGCTTCGATAGATGGCGCTTTACTCTTATTGTCTTTTTCTCCCTTCTTTTAGTTTTTTGCACTCGCCTTTTTGGCGGTATTCTTGATAGTGAGGTAAGGCTAAGAAACTTTCTTCTCTTTATTCGGGTTATTTTAAATTTTGAAGATGTTCTTTTTTTCTTCTATTCTACTTTAGGACTTTTTGGGTCATTTGGGTGTTAATTTTTGACGATGTCAAACACCTAAGCAGAAAAAAGTCCCGTTTTGAATATCTGCCCCTGAAGAAGCACATAAAGCAGATATCCTCCATTTTGTTTTGTCTTCACTCTGCTCTTTTACGCCTTTAAGCGACTTACTGCAGTCTCCTACAACTCAACTTGATTGCACTGAGAAGGTTACTTGCCATCGATGTATCATTACTTCCAGATAAATAGCTCTAAGTTATGTCAGATTTACTTTTAATTTTGAATCTACACGAGATCCATTTTGAGGCGGATCTCAGCAGTTTGAACTGGGATTAGATTATGAGAACGAACCTGAGCAGGCACCAACTGGCCAAACTTCCAAGCCACACCAATGTCGGGGCGTTTATCTCCGATGGCAGATTTAGGCTCTATCAGTGGCGGATCGTCAGCTCAGAAACAAGGAGTGCTGCAGAAGTTGTATAGACCTAAGTTGTAGGAAATTTCATGTTGATTATTGTGTTATATCATGATGATATACTAAAAATTGAGATTTTGAGTTATAAGCAAAAAACTGGGAATTTTTTTCTTGTTTTTTCCATATATATATATATCTTGTTCAAATTTTCGATCGTTAATAAAATACTTTTTATTCATCCACTCAAGTTCAAATATATTTTTTTAAAACTTGTAGTGGATGACACTTGATATTAATAGTTTTTTTCAAATATTAATTCATTAATTAAATTTAATTAATTAATTTTAGTTATTAGCCTACCAACTTAGTCGCCAACTTTGCCGCCAAGGTCGCCAAGTTTGTCGCCAAGATTAGCATCTTAGGGAAACGACTTTATAGCTTTGTAACAATATTCACAAAGAATTTTTCAATTCCTACTATTAGTTCACACTCTCCCTATATATATTTATTTATACCACAAGGAAAAGAGCCGAATAATTACTTTTAATGCTCATTGGCCAATAACTCAAATAGGTTTACATTATGTAATAATATTGTGATTCTGTCATATGTATATACATATTTATATTAATTGTAATTATTTAATAAAAAGTAACTAAAATAAAAATATTCTTTGTTGACGTAAGTAGGAATTGACTTAAAATTTTTTATATTACTTGTTAGTTATAAGTAAAATTTCTATAAAAATTTTGGTGGTAAACCTCAGGTTCGTAATCAGCACCCCCAAAAACATAAAGAAGCAAAAAATTACAACTCCTATAGAATTTGATTTAAAAACTAATTAACAACTGGACAATTGAGGGCGAAAGCGAGAACAGGCCAAATGAGGAAGTCGCGCCAACGGGGTTCTAATTTTAGTGGGAGAAAGGGTTGCTTTTTTCTTCCGACTGAGAGTTCTGAGTTGCTCAGTGTGCTAATTTTGATCATTAGGAGGGGAAAAACTATCTGCAGCTCTGGTTTGTCTCTCTCTTAATTTTTCATTTATTTTTCGTCTTTCTTTTACGTTTATTATTATTATTTTTTGCCATTTTCGATTATCATTGAACTCTTAAAGCGGAAAAGAAAGCCAATTATAATAAAAATGAAAATACAAGCTTTTAAAATAATTTCAGGGGGATTGCAGCCCTAATGGACGAGCCGCCACTGACTCGATACACATATCCGATTTTTTGTTGGACAAGTCATTAGCGGCAAAAATTTTCATCCATCATTGATGTAATCTCTAAACATCACAGTGGTCACTAAAGTAGATTTCCTTGCAAGATTTAGGAAATTACTTTCTTTTAAATGTTGTTTCTTCTTCTTCTTCAAACCAGCGGGAGTGGTCTCCCCTAAACTTTCTCGTATGCTTTCTAAGTGGAGATTCGTCAGAATCTCGAGTTCGAATTTTTTTCACGATTACAATACTTTCTCTCTGTATACTTCGTATACGACAAAGTGAAACAAACAAACAAACAAACCTGAAATCAAATATCTGTTGCCACGTTTGAAAAAAATATTACTTTGAAGCAGGTGCGATAAAATAGGCAATGCAATGAATACTAAAGCGAAAATTCTGATTTGGAATTGAATTCCCAAGAAAACAATTTATACTACCACAACCTAACAATTGCAAAAGCGCGTAAATAAAAGATTTGCTGAAATAATGAGATCGGTTTGAATTTTATTTACAAGAATAAAAAATTTGTTACAATTTATGTTTGAAAATATTATTTATTTTTGTAAATAAAATTTGCAACAATAACAGATTGCTACCAGTACTTTGCGCATAAGAATCGGATTAAAAGAAATTGAATATGCAATTTGAACGCCCCTTTTCGACGGATTTGGCCCAAAATTTTGTACGGACCTACATTCATGACGATAAAACTGTGTACCAAATTTTATCCATCTAGCTATTCAAGTTTTTGAGTTATAGAGTTCACATGACCGCGGACATACAGATAGACAGACTTCCCGTTGAAGGATTTTGTCCAAAATTTGGTAGGAACCTACAAATTACGTTTAAAGACCAGATACCAAATTTCACCCCCGTAGCTCTAATAGTTTTCGAGTTATCGTGTTCACAGACAGACAGACAGACGTAATTCCAAAATTGTGTTTTTCGGACCAAGGAAGGTCTAAAACGTGGAGATTTGTCAAAATCTCAAGTTCGAATTTATTGACGATTACAATACTTTCTCTTTGTATACTTCGTATACGAGAAAGTAAAAAAGTGCTGAAATTAGCAATTAAGTTACGTACATTATCTCTAACAAAGTTTCAAAACTGGAAGGAGCATTTTTTTGATAACATTTTCTGCCTTCAAAAATGTTCCCACTCTATAGTTTATTCCTTCCTAAAAAATGACAGGCCCTTATTTAACTCGATCGTTCGGCATTTCGCCTGTTTGTCTGTAAATTTGTTTGTCACGCAGTCACGACCAAACGCGTCGTTCGATTTTCTTCGAATTTGGCATAAATGTTCCTTGAAGTCATTAAAAACGAAATGTGTGTAAGGATTTTTATTTTTTTGATTGCGTTTCACAAAATGTTCATCTTTTTCCAACGATTCTATTCAAATGGAACTCCATTCATAATACCTCCAAAAATATCAATAATAGCAAAAGACATTTAATTGTAATTTTGTTAATAATAATTTCGATAAAAGCAGACACTTAATTGAAATTTTATTATTACTGATAAAAGCAGACATTAAATTGTAATTTTGTTAATAATAATTTCAATAAAAGCAGACATTTAATTGTAATTTTGCTAATACTAATAAAAGGAGACATTTAATTGTAATTTTGTGAATAATGTTTAAAGCAGAGACTTCTATAAATATTTCGCATTCGAAAAAAATAAAAATTAAATGTACGATTGACCTCAAATCTTTAAACACTGCGATGGAGAGAAAATCTTATTTCTTTCTGGACTGCCAAAAATCAAAACACGACTGTTCACAGAGCTACAAGTACAAAAAACCCTTTTTATTAGTGTACTAAATAGTAGAATGTATATATATTTATTTATCAAAACGTGGGCGTTAAATCTAAATCGTGAAAACTGAGGAACTCATTTAAATACTCAATGAAATAAGAATTTTAACCACATTTATGATAAATTTTAATGTCTAATGAATGTCTCGGAATTTTATTTCTTATGATATTCATTGTAATTTAATTTCTTCTCAGTATTGTTTTCAACGCCTTACGCTTTTACGATTTTGTTTTAACTTTCATATTTTTGACTAAAAATTATTTTCCACATTCCAATGGACTAATAAAAGTGTCATCTTAAAACTTTTTATTTTCATTATTTTCTACATTTTAGAGTCTTTTATATATTTCATATTTCATTATAATAAATGCTGTGGAATGTTGTAGTCAATTTTTTTCTCAAATTCACCACCAGATGGCGCCACTCGTATGGAATCAAAATCTAATTAAAATAAATCTATTAACCGATGATGATGTTCTGTAAATACTAAAATATTTTATTTGCATCTGACTCTACTTCTCAACTTTAGTTAGCAAGAAGTAAGGGAACAATCTTTCACTAGCCTCCATCTTTACAAACAAGATAAATAAAAGCACTTAAGAATTCATTTTAGAGATGGCTGCATGTCTTCTAAGTAAATCCTGCAAATAAACTCTGAAGTATTGTTTACTCTACATGTTATATACGATGTATATAATTCAGCATCTGAAACTATAATCCTGAGAATTTATTTTATACTTCTACTGTAGTATACTTCGCAGCTAATTTCCTTTGAGTTCGTGCATGAAACCTTCCTAAGTATCTCTCAGACTAATAAATGGCAAAATTCCAGAAACACGATTTCGCCCTCGTAATAGGTAATGGGCATATTTTACAGCAGTAATTTGGACAAGAAATGGGTTATCGTCTTGGATCCTTGCCAAGCTGAGAAGCGCAGTCTTTAAATACTTTGAAGTCCGAATATTCATTAGAATTGCTTCTAAACCACCGGTTGATATGGCGTTAAAGAGTCATGCAAAAGATCCTGTAGTTGAGCACGTAACGTCGAGTCAATCAATTAATTATTGATACGGTATTTGAAAACACAATGTGTATTGCATATCACTGTATTAAAACTTCAGAAAACGGACGGGAGGATGTGTCTTGTGTATCACTATGCTAAACTTTTGGAAAACGGACTGGAGGATGTGTCTTGTATATCACTATGTTAAACTTTTAGAAAACGGACTGGAGGATGTGACTTGTATGTCACTATGTTAAACTTTTAGAAAACGGACTGGAGGATGTGACTTGTATATCACCATGCTAAACTTTTAGAAAACGGGCTTGAGGATGTGTCTTGTATATCACTATGTTAAACTTTTGGAAATCGGACTGGAGGATGTGGCTCCTATTCGGTTTGGTATAGACATAGGTGGACTTTATTGAGTTGCAAAAAATACAGCATACAGAAGAATGTCAAACAAAAAAATTACAAAGCTGATAATAATACATAGATTTGAAAACAAATAAAGAAATATACACAATGTCTTGATTATCATGGTGTGAATGAAAGGAATAATGATGAAAGAAAAAGATGACGAACAACATGAAAAAGGTTGTTGAGTGACGTAGTAAAGATGGGGAACCATTGCGTGCTAAGTGTCGAATGCAAGGATTAGGGAGATTACTATTAAAGAGTTATGGGAAAGGAAGGTTTTAGTATGTTCAGTGTATGGAATGCAAGATAAGTTAGAATTATTGTTCAAAGGCAGTTGAGTAATAACCAACTCTCTTGAAGGGGGACCCGCAATTAAATACTAAAACAGAAAACTCGGCCTTGGTATCCTGCTTCGTTTCCAGGATGGGCGAGTAGTTACGGCGTCAGGCCTGAAATACCTTGCTAAGGGATAGTGGTGCTGCAGGATCTCTGAGGGCTTGTCTGTTTAACATCCTGCTTCGCTTCCAGGATGGTCGATTTTTTATGGCGTCAGGCCTGAAATACCTTATTAAGGGATACTGGTGCTGCAGAATCTCTGAAGGCTTGTCTGTTTAACATCCTGCTTCGCTCCATGATGGCCGAGTGTTATGGCGTCAGACCTGAAATACCCTTGCTAAGGGATACTGGCGCTGCAGCTTTTCTGAAGGCTTGTCTGTTCAATCAGTAAAAATAATAATAACAATAAAAAATAGGAAGGGGAGACGATCCATAACTGCTTTAGTGATAAAGCTGTTCAAAGTCTGTCTGGACCAAAACTGATTTCAGCAACAAGAAAAGAAAGCCGGACAAATATTGGCAAATGTAACGTAACGGCAGTTTGAGAAGCATGACCGGAAGTTGTTTTGATGCTGTCGTTTCTCAGCCCTGGTCGCTGGTTCGAATCCTGCTCCTGGATGGATTTTTTTCATGTTCTTGGTATTCCCGATAGTATAATGAGTTTAAAAACAGCTGGTACTAATTGTATGGAATTGTAAATATTTTAAAATTATAAGTAAGAAAATTAAATGAAGTGTTTTATTGAAATCTGTCTTAACAATGCGCGTTGTATCCTCTAAACCAGTGGTGCGCAAACCGTGGGTCGCTAAATTCAAAGAAATTTATTTGACAATAAAAATTATAAGGCTTTTCTTCAAAAATTGTGATTGCGATCCCCAGAGGGGCCGTGAGAAAATATTTGTGGGTCGCTAAATTCAAAGAAATTTATTTGACAATAAAAATTATAAGGCTTTTCTTCAAAAATTGTGATTGCGATCCCTAGAGGGGTCGAGACAAAATTTACACAAAGTGAGGGGGTCCAAAATGAAAATAGTTTGCGCACCACTGCCCTAAACTGTAACGACCTGCTAAGGAGTATGTACTTCCATTAGAATGGTCATGAAATATCCTTTCCCCAATGTTTTTACTTCTTTAGAATTAGCGGATATCAGTTAATCATCTTCAGTATTTTAAAAGATCAGTACTTTTTCTGTTAGAAAGACATGAGGTTCGCGGGCGAAAATTTAACCATATTTGTAAAGGTATTTTATTAGAAAAATTTCCATTATCGAAATTTTCTGGATTTGAAATTTTTAAAATAACTCTTGGGTCTTTTCAATTGATTTATTTGAATTTCTGGAGATAGGATAAACGTTGTAATGGTACTTCAGAGGATAGAAAAGGCACCTAAATCCCCTCGCGCGAAACAAGATCTTTCTTAATTAATAACTCGTAAATTTTTGTGCAACAGATTTGAAGTCATTATAAGAAATTTATTCAATTTCATTATCAACTCCTTTGATATTATAAATGAGTTAATCGATTTCTTAGCAAATATTTTCAAATATCCAGCAATTCAAATACTGGCACTGCAACTGTACCACGTATAAGGAAAAAGTTAAATATGCTTCTTTATAAAACAAATGCTTATGGACATGATTATTTTATTAGATTATCTTCCAGTTTTGAAGATAAACGAGAGCTATTGGAGACGGACCTCGTGATATTGAGCCGTGATCAGAGGCGAGGACAACCTCTGAATAATTACTCACTCTCCAAACTTCCACGCCTCTCCATTATGATGACGTGTGACTCATGTAGGGAGATTTAACCCGTAGAATGCCAACATTCGGAGTTTGTCTTCACTATGACAAGGTTTAGAACTGTGAAGATTCCAGAACAGCTGCTAAAATCGGCCCCGCCAAAGTAGCCACCTGGACCGGTCGGCAAAACTCCACAAGAGAATTCGTACAAAGAGCTTCTTTTCACTCCATATCTAGTGACACTTGGCACACAAAACCTTTTCGGAAACCCCCAATTCAGAAGGAGTGATGGATGTCCCTTCTCAGTTGAACTGAGACGAGACTATCCACAGACGATACCGCTAATAGCCAAGACTGTTACTGGACATAAATCAACCACCTGGTGAAAGGAAGACCGCATTGGTGGACCTCACGAATTGGGGCGGAAATCTTAACATGTTGGGCGGACCTCGTCCCTAGGAAAACGAGATTTAAGCGGCGGCAAAAAAAAAAAGAAAAAAAAGGGAGAGTTGATTTTCAATCGGCGATCATTTATTGATCGGATTCCGATCATAGCAACGTTTTCGAGTGCTGGATCTTCGGATCGGTTTTAGAAATAACTGGGCCCCATGCGGCCAGTTGTGTAATTGAGAGAAGCAGAGTTAAGAAGCTGTACGCTTCGCTTTAACTGTTTTAGGAGAGCATAGCTCTCGTATCTGAACTGTAAGAGTTTATTCGAGATGAGAGGATGCTCATGAACTTTCAATTATTGAACATTCAATAGATTTCAGTAGAGCCGTTGCTCTAAGTGACTGTTATTTCTACTTGCAGAGGCTGTCTCAAACACCATCCTGTAAATTCACTCACGTCTGTAATATTCTGTACATAAATTATTGCTTATTTTGTAATCTATAATAACCAAGAGTAACTTTAAAATAAAATTATTAGATTTGATACTAGTTTAGCTCTTGATTCACGCTACCCGTGGTCTCACGACGTCACAGAACCTATAATCTTCACGAAGATGAGATTCTTCCATCACGAAGATGAGATTCTGACACTAGTGTTTCACGATCTTGGTAGCAGAAATTTGGTTAGATTTAATGTCCCGCTTTGAAGCTACACAAGATCTGTTTTGGGACACGCTCCAAGTCATTCTGAACTGTGGTCAGATGTCGAGAATGGCACATGAGTTGGTACCCTGCTTTCAAACTCCCATGCCACACCAGTGGGAGGACATTTGACCCCTACGAATTTAAGAAGCGCCAAGCCAGCATTCGTAGCGGATCTAGTGTGGAATCGTGTTTCGAACCTTTGTACCCTCCATTCCACAGACAATTACAATTCCAAGAATGTTTGTTTCCGAACTCAGTGAGATCAGAGGCGAGGACAACCTCTGAACAGTTACTCACTCTTCAAACTGCCACGCCTCTCCAATATGATGACGCGTGACTCAAGTAGGGAGATTTAACCTGTAGAACGCCCACATTCGGAGTTTGTCTCCACTAAGATGAGGTTTAGAACCTATAATCTTTCCATCACGAAGATGAGATTCTGCCACTAGTTTCGAAACATCTCAAAATGTCGAAGCCAAATTTTTAGACGATTACAATTCTTTCTCTAAGCATACTTCCTGAATAAAAAAGCAATCAATTGTCCTTTAATATATGTCCTTTAATATGACTAATCAAAATAAAGCATTTTAATTCCTGAGATAAATAATTGCATTAAATCCTTCGAAATCATTTCTTTCCGAATTCCTAACATAAAGAACATCGACGCAAAACCGTCATCGGTTAGTGTTCCTAAAGTTCCCGTTACCAGGCGAAAATTCATTTCGTCTGTAACCGAGACGGTTAAATGGCCTCAATAAATAAAACTAATTCGTTTTGTTCTTTTCGCATTATTCCATCATCGTCCGCCATATTGTCTGAGCGATGTCGACATAAAAGCACCAGAGTCGTTATTTTCCGAAGAATTTAATTGGATTTTCCTGGCAATAAGTGATTATACAAAATGAGGAAAAGGAAAAATGGCGGGAAGGATAGAAGGTGTCGCTAATTTTCCTCTCTAAATCTCATTCCTTTGTCGTCGAACGAAAACTCGCGTGCTTTGACGAATTGTTAAATTCTTTTCTTTTGTTCGAATGTTCGTCAGCTGAAAAGATTTCACTTCGCCGTAATTGGATTATAATTAAATGCATCAGCCTAATGTAAATAAAGTAATCGAATTACATTAACGTGCTTAGTTTTTTT
>BGPR01018406.1:0-30873 GCA_013235015.1 Araneus ventricosus | reverse complement strand
GCCAAGACCGAAGTTGGCCCTATGCGAAATCTTGCCCTGATAATAATCTTTATCTTACATAAAGATATCAGACATCCCGGATTTTATTTTCAAGTTAACAGTTTTTATTTAAAAAATAAGGTAATTTTGAATACTGATTAAATAAATAGCGTTTTTTTTCCCAATTTTTGTTGGGCGTATAAAGTGATGTGAGAAAATCTCGAACAGTAGGGTAACCAAGATGCGACTTGTACGTCACGTGCTCTGGGAGTCGTTACCAGGGAACACAAAATTTATGAGACTGTTCATAGCATATAAGATAAAAGCACTTTTTTTTTATTATTATCCGATCCAGACAGCAGCTAAGCAAGATCTCGCTCCGCTTCTCTCGCAATTCAGCTTAATCAACATTTCGCTGAGGAATTTCAGTTTATTCAGAAAGGGGAAGGCCGCGGCTTTGCCGCTCAAATTGCCTCTTAACAAGTTGTTTTCATTATAATTATCCGAAAATTAAATAAACAAGTAAATAGCGTATTTGGTTCAGGTTAGGAGATTACTAAACATATGGCAGCACGGGAGTCCTCGGTCAACTTCTGTTAGAGAAGGAACAACAGCTCACAGCCTTTAATGGTCGAAATCTGGTAAAGCAATTCGTCGTTTAAAAAGCGCTATCGCCTTTTTGAAATGCTTAATTTTTCGAAACCAATAACGGATACTCTTCTGAATTTTTTTTTTTTTCAATATCTGGTACGAACATGTAGTCTTATGATTATAAAAGATGTTTAAAAAAATCAGAAAATCCGTTATTGGTTCCGAAATATTGAGCATTTTCTTCCTTTTTAATACTATTTCAAAAAAAATGATATAGGTGGAGCTGCTTGTTAATCGGCTAATTGTGGAGAGTACCCAGAGGCTGGAATAAAATTTGACAGCTTAATTGAAATCTTGAAGTAATTAGATCATCTTTTGCTACTCAGTTCTCTTACAATATGAGAGAACTTTTAATATAGATCATCTGAATCTATCGATACTCTTGAAATAAAATTTCTGTATAGAAAAATTATAATTTTAATAATATAGTGGTACTTTTATTTGAAACTAGTGAAAAGAAAACAATAATTTGTTAATGTTTTAAATAGTATTTGTAACGTTATTAATTCCTAATATTGTTCCTAAATATATTAAGTCTAGGGTTGCATTTCCTTACTAAAGAAATTGGGGAAGGCAGATGTATTTTAATTGACCTGAATTTCAATTAATGATGCGTGTTGTTGATAATTACATGTAGATGGCGCTAAAATGAAATTTTTTTCACGGCTCATATCCATGTCTGCAGGAAGATTGACGATGACGAAACCTGGTGCTGTACAACAAAGTGAATCGATTTAAAACATTACTGAATTCTATTCTTTTAATAGCAGTTCAGAAGTGGCGTAGTAAGAGGGGGGCAGGGCGTACTGACACCCCGGGCGCCGGTCTTGGGGAGCGCCATGATGGAAAATTTTTAATGTGTTCCAACGAGTTCCAAAATGACTTCAAAAACATATCGCCCAGATTGCCCCTTAATAAGTCGTTTTAGTTATAATTATCCGATAAATTATTAAACAAGTAAATGTAGTATTCGGTTTAGGTTAGGAATGTGCTTAACAGATGGCAGCACGGGAATTCTCGGTCAACCACTCTGTGAGTCTCGCAATCAAGTCAAGCAATTCGTCGTTTAAAATCACTACCACCTATCTCAATTTTCCGCAACCAATAACGGATATTTCTGAATTGTTCTTTTTACATCTGATAGGAACATGTCTTATTTTTATATAAGATGTTTAAAAAAATCACAAATATCCGTTATTGGTTGCGAAAAAATAAAAAAAAATTCCTCCTTTTTAAAAAATTGATATAGGTGGAGTTGCTTGTTAACCTCTTCAGTCCTGATTTTTTTAAAAGTGAATAAGAAATTGAGATTAACGTTTTTTTACCTTTGTTAGGTATAAATAATACCTAGAAAAAAAGTTAGTTGATCAAGAGACCCATAATTTTAAGGCACTCATATGTGTACTTCAGAACTGAAATAAGTAAATGTGTCCTCTACAAATTTTTTAAAAAATTATACATGTTATATATTGAATACACGACTTTTTTTTATTGTAAAACCTTATTAAATGAACAAAATTCAGAATTTATTACTTTATCAATTTATAAAATGTTAATTTGAATGAAATTTCAGAACAGAATTGTGGTTTAGTAGACATAAATAGATATTGCATTTCGCTCGCTTGATTCTACTCCACAATTTGCATCCCGGATACCTGAATTTTTATGTAAATTTGTCATCCATGTATTGAGGGAGATGGCTTGGCATATCAATTCTGATTTCTTTTAAAGGAGTAGTGATGAAATTTCCATTGGCTTTTAGGTGTATTTCCATCATTTTGATGTCTATTCTCCCACTGAAATGTTTTCATTCAAAGATAAATTTTTGCTAACTCTTGGCTTTCCTTTCCTGCTGATGAAGGAAGTTCCCTCATATTTCAACAGTGCATGACCTCAAATTTTTCGGCTTCATCCTTGAAAGTTCTGCGATTCTCTTTTGCACCATTTTGTAGTCCCCTGTTGGCATGGTTTTTTTTTTTTTTTTTTTTGCTCACCGGTAATAAGCAAATAGCCATCGTATAAATCAATGCATCCCATCTCTAATAGCATAAAATGCTCTACAATATTCAAACAACATTTTTACGATGCTGTATGTCAATCAGAATATCGTAGGATCACTATGGAGATAATGTAAAATATCTTCTTCTAATAGGAATATGTTTTCCTTGTTTTGTTGACTATTTTCGTGTCATCAACCTCAGTGGATTCATTTTCAAATTTATCTTCCAATTCTTCTTCATTTATTAGAATTTAAGAATTGTATTCATGTTTTGAGTAACTATCATTTGGATCACTATCTTCAGACAAATAAAAATAAAAATATTCTAAAAGTTCAAAAATCTCCTTTTAAATTAAAGATACTGGATAAAAAAAATAAATTATTAGTGTATATAATTGCAAACGCTGCATAAGGGATTACTGATTGAAATCTTCTGACTACTAGACAGCTATAAAACTAACTTTATTATTAAAGTTAAAAGTAAATATTTTTTAATTTGTATTTTATTCAAGTATAAAGAATAAGAATTATTCATTAGTAAAAAGATGTACAATAAATTCAAGGACAAGGTGTGAGAATTTGAAAATAAGTGTTCAAAAGGTAATCCCCACGCATAAACACAAGCAGCCAATAAATGTTCTCCAAGTGCCTGAGATGCACATATGTGTACCTTCATTCAATTTATATTTTTACAGATTCTATTATAGATAACTTACTATATTTTGATTATGAC
This sequence comes from Araneus ventricosus, assembly GCA_013235015.1. Classification (NCBI taxonomy): domain Eukaryota; kingdom Metazoa; phylum Arthropoda; class Arachnida; order Araneae; family Araneidae; genus Araneus; species Araneus ventricosus. The sequence goes on along the minus strand of BGPR01018406.1, from coordinate 27,511 downwards.
TTCAATCAACCATTAAAGTCTTTATAAATAAACACAGAAAACTTTATTTCAATAATAAATGATAAAAAAATGCCTTTACTCAGTGGCGAATCCAGGATTCGGTTCTGAGCGGGGGCCGCCCCGGAGGTCATAAAAATTTTGAATCGTCGTGACGAATGTCAAACCTCATAACTTATGTAAACCAAAACACTTTAACTTTACGTACAATATGAATCATAAAGAACACTACAATACTTTCAATAATTTAATAAAAAAATACAATGAAATAGCTGCCCAAAAAATGTTTTCGACTGCGCCAACGCTGTGCAAGGACTAGAAAAGTAGGAACATTTTCAAGCATGTCAAGTCAGAAAGCAATGTTGTCACGATTTTATTACTATTATTTTTAAATGAAAATTAAGATCAAACAGTTGTAGTGATTTTAAATTAAATCAAGAATTTTGGTTCAGCTCTGGGGGTGTCTGCAGCCCGATAGCCCCCTCCCCTGGATTCGCCACTGCCTTTTACTTTAGCTCCGCTTTCTGTTCGTCGCAATTTTCGTTTGCCAACCATAATTAAGAAAAAAAATACCGAACTGTGCTGCCATCTATTGATGAAAAATGAAAGCTACATTCATAGATGTTGATGCAGTCATGCCTTTTTTTCGTTATAATTTTACTTTGGATTCAAGAAAAATGTAAAAAAAACTACAGTTACACATGTGTACCTCAAGACTGAAGAGGTTAAGTAGCGAATTGTTGAGTACACAGCGTCGGAAATAAAATTTGACAGCTCGTTTGAAATCTTGAAGTAAACAGATAATCTTTTGCTACTCAGATCTCTCTCAATATGAGATAACTTTTAATCTAGTTAACATTTATAGGCTAATATTAGTTAAAATCGAAAATTTACGGAAATTTTATCTAATCTATAATTTAAAATATATAGTGGTAATTTTATTTAAAACTTTATTGAAAAAATATTTTTTTATATTTTTAATAGTATTTGTAACATTACTAATTCCCAATATTATTTCTTAAAATAACGAATCTGGAGTTACATTTCGTTAGCAAGAAGAAAAAAAAAAGAAATTAGGGCAAAGTAGACATATTTTAATTGACCTGAAATTCAATTATTGATAATAATTATGTATAGATGGCGCTGAAATGAAAATTTTTTTAACGGCTCGTATCCATGCCAGCAGAAAGATTGACCATGGCGTTGAGTAATAAGACAAATCGAAATAAAGCATTATTAAATTATATTCTACTAATAGCTGTTCAGCTTTATTTTATTGCTCTACAGATTCGCATGAATCATGGGAATAACAAAATGAAATGCTATTCAGTGACGCTCAAAATATCTTAGGAAAAAGAATTATCGAAGACCTCAACTTAACATCGCAATTACACTAACTTTCAAAAGTTAAGAAACAATCTGGTTTTTGAGCCTAATTTGCAAACAAATGTACATAGAAACATGAACATTTGGAACAATTGTGCGTGTTTGAATTATGCATTACTTATTTTCAATATATAATTTTTTAAATTGAAAAATTAAATCCTTAATCGTTTCGTCAGTAGTTGTTCAGGAATGGGCAAAAAAGTCATCTACCTTTCCCAAAGTCTCTTGAACTTATCGTTTCTTTTCCTGGCGGTTGCAACTTGTGTCAGAAGCTTCTTTGTCAGAGTCTGATTTTGAACTCCCAACCTCGGCAGAGGCCGAGGTTTACTTCTCTCTTCACATTGGAAAAAAACTGATTAATTTCTATATGATTTCCAGTGTTTTTCTAAGTGTATATATTTTTTGCTCTTACTTTCCTTCCCTTTCTCTAAATAAAAAGTCCAAAGTGGAGACGAATTTTCAGCCAAGTATTTCATTGAAGCTCAAAGGCGACCAACCCGACCACTTAGAAGGATTTGAGCTGCCATTTACAGAGGTTACTTTAACATTATGTCTATGGCGAAAAGTTCCATGCCGTTCAAAAGTGTCCGTTGAGAGAGTAACTTCTATGCAGGGGATGATCAGGGATGCTACTGGCAATCCTGAAAGTCGCCCCGAAAATTTGGAGAAGAGAAAAAACCATTGAATAAAGAAGACAAAATATGTCTGCCACATTGTGTCAACAATATCGATTTTATGGTTTCCGATGAATCAATTCATGCGCACGTGATATACATCAAATTAGCCATGATAATTTAATTTTCTAATCGAACGCGTATCTTGCTGGAGAAAAAAAGGACTAACGTCACAGCATTAAACTATGTATAATTAGATATTAAGCATCATGGTTAGTTACATTTACCACGTAACTGCGACGTCGCCCGAATGAGCCCCATTGTTTTAGAGACCTCACTAAATGTATAATTGTGGCTCTTTGTAAGTGAGAAATAATAGACGTGTTATAAAACAAAGTATTAATACGGAAATCGTACGGTGTGTACAATGAATGTAGTCCAACAAGCTGGGTAATGGAAAATGTCGCTTAAATCCACGGACTTTCCACGAAACACGAACCACATGTGAGATGAAAAGCAACAATTGTACAATACAATCAGACAGCAAATCACTAATAAAAACACAAAAAGCATTTTCAATAACACTCTGTGTCTAACAGCTGACCCACTCGCATTGCGAATCAAACTCCTAAGAGATTAACTCACTTGAGCAGCTCGGGTATTTATAGCTATCCGACAGGGAGCTTGTTTAGAACCAAATCATTTCTTGTGAATAGAATAATTGATTGATCCCCAGAATTTAAATTCAAAATTCATGGTTGTTTTCACTCATTGGAGCGAAATCAAATAAAATTGTGCCCTCAGTCCTCGTGCTCCTCTACCTTGCAAGGAAGTCCATTTTGCGTTGACGAACATTCTATGAACAAATTTTCTGTTTTGTCTATTTACATTAAAATGCGGTGACTGCATAATTCCGGCGTAATGACAAGTCAACGGACCCTTCAATGAGGAAGTTCAATAGCCCAGCAAAAAGGCAAGATTTTTAATGTGAGTAAACAAAACAGAAAACTCGTCCGTAGCAATGCAGAAATCTCTTTAGAAACTACATATAGTTCTTACTCCTTTACTGAAATTTTAATTTTATTATTGATACAAGGTGTTTCAAATCTCGTGGTACTCACCTTATCAGGTGACAGAACACAACTGGACAAGCAGAAATCACCACAGATTGTATGCTCGGAACTTAATCGGCGAAGCGCAAGAGGGCGCTTTCCAGCAATCTGTACCATTCATTCAATCAACATCCAGGAATGCCAACTGAATCTTTTGGTTTTACATCTATTCCATGTTATCTTGTGAGTACGGGAAGTTTGTTTCGTTTAGTTATATTAACGGCTATTTTGGTAAGTAGCTCATAATTTTTAACCTCGTTCATATGACGAGGACGACACTCGAACTGGACCTCCCTCTCCAAACTTCCACACGACATTAGCGGGTGGACGTTTTGCCTCTTATGTATGATTTCATCTGCAACTGTTCAACATATACTACGGGTCTTCAGTGGAATGGGGTTTCGAGCCTGCGACCCGCCGGCCTTACCACTAGGCCGCCGCTGGGAACACAATAATAGAGTAGTTTTAATTAGATTTGAACCTACGATTAATATGTTAGAGGGAATTTGAAAATCTTGCTCGAGTTCGTAGATGTGCCATTCAGCTCTAAGGGGCAGGAAACGGTGGTGGTTGAAATTTGTATTTCTCCGTAATTCCCTTACGATTGAAGTTGGAAAGATTATTCAAATTAAACGAATCATCGCTTCAACATAACAGACAACTTCTGTCATGACAATTTTCGAAATCTGCGTTGCTTAGGATTTAAGGGCTGCTCTCATTAGTTACATTCTATTTCATCATCACAGTTCCAATCCTTATAAAATTAGAGGTGAAAATGGCGTTGGGGGTGAATCTTTCTTTTCCTTATAACTCCGAACTACATTTAAAAAATAATCTAAAAGCAAAGGAAACACTTCAGCTTTTTTACATCAGCTATTTTTATTTAGCTCAAATCTGGCTCATAGAACATCCACACTAGTGATACGTTTTACTAAATGTAGAATAATTTAAAAAAAAATTCTGTCTATAAACGAGAAGGCGATGGTAGGTGTTAGATTGCAAATATTGCATTAACATCATTTTTCGGCTTTGTCAGTATTTTTAATTAATTTATTTCTTCGCCACTTAAGTTTATGTCTTTTCTTGTGGCAACTTTGGAAAATTTTGAAATTAAAACGATAATTTTAGCCGTTTCATTTAATTTCTAAATTTTACTTAATTATTTACTTTGTTTTCGATTTAATTAGTATTTGTCTTAACTTTTGTTGTTGTTTCCATTAAGGTTTCAATTTTATTAATTTTTAAATTCAAATTTTGCAACGGGATCAGTTTTTGGGCGTCTGTATCTGGAATCGTTTTCCGTTACATTTTGAATTCTTTGTGTGATGGGGTAAGCGAGTGGTTGGTGTTGTTCCAGCTGCGGGCCCCCAGGGCCGGTTGGGCCTGGGGTCTTGTCTTGTCTTGCCTCTGCTTTAATTTGTCCGTTAATATTTTTTGTATTTTTGAGTCTGAAGCTGAAGATTTTTTTTATTATTCATTGGTATTCCTAAAAAGATGCAGTTTGAAAAACCATAGTGATGAATGGTCTGAAAGACGAGATGAAGTTTTTTTTCTACAACACTATGCCGGAACAATCTGTGAATTAAGGTGCTGTGTGTGAAAGAAAGCATTTCTTTCTTTATGCCGGAACAATCTGTGAATTAAGGTGCTGTGTGTGAAAGAAAGCATTTCTTTCTTCTTCATTTTAAAAATGATCTCTGCTACGTGGTGGCATGAACGCTAGTTTTCATCAATGTTACAGAGTTATAAATGATCATCACCTTTTACAAGATCTGCAATATGTGTAATACCTTCAGCATTTTTCTTCTTCATCGTAATAATGTGGACACTTAATTAAGGAGATTATGATCATCTTTTAAGCTTCAGTTTCTGCTCAACGTCTTTTTCCCATCTTCAGCTTTTCCGATTTTTGGAGTGAGTGATACAAGTCTAAAAAAAAATGGCCGAAGAAAATGCGAAAGTGTGCAAGTTGCATACTTCAAAATATCATTGTTAAGTGAATATAAGGAAAATTCACTTATTTAATAGTATTCATCAATTCAAGAAGTGTTTGTTAATAATGATCATTACATCTCTATCAAATTTAGGTTGTTTTTTTTTACTTTGTGTTCTGAAATATAATTCTTAGGCCTGCAGTGCTAATGTGTAGCTACAACTTTTATTTTTTGTTTTGTTTGATTAATGTTCATTCCTGTGCATCAAATTTTATGCATATATCTAATTTTTGTGGCAGTAATTAATTTCAATATTAATAATTGTTAAATAAAAAATTATTTAAAATTTAATAAATTTGTTTTTGTTTAATTATTTTTTTAGCATTGTACTACCACTTTATGCAAATTGACTTTTAATAGTAGCTAGGGTTTTCAGGTCAGTAAAGGTAGGTGAATTATTTCAATATTGCTAGAATTGCTTATTGTTGTGTTATTTAATTTTGTGCCCAGAATTAATTAATTGTTCAATATATATTTTAATTTAAAATATATTTCTGGGCATCTACCTTGCTTCAATGTTTTAATTTAATCCTAGCAACCCCATCCAATATATTTGATGCCGTGTCATTTTTGGTCCCCCCAACATATTTGATTTTTAACAGTAGGTTTCTTTTGTTCAGAGTTACGAGAAAAAGAAAAATCTCTAATGTAGGTTTCTTTTGTTCAGAGTTACGAGAAAAAGAAAAATCTCTAATTTCGTAAGGGTTCGAGCTATGAGGTGGAATGAGGGTGAAAGGGGTGAATGAGAGTTGATGGCAGCGAGTTGCCGAAGTTAAGGATGAAAATCACTTGTCAGAACTTAAATTCGAAGTAAATGTAGCTATCGAAAGAAAAACTGTTAAGACAAAAGCTGTTCGTTATGATGAGTTGATGATAGAAAGACAATTTGCAGAGAAAAGAGAATTCCAATTACCCTTACCACCATTTCCACCACTTTAGATTGCCCATCTACGAACTCGGTCGAGATTATCACCCTCTCTAAACATTGTATTCGCCAGTTCAAATCTAATCAAAACAACGCATCTATCGAATTCACAAGGGACAGATTGCTGGAAAGCGCGTCCTCTAGCGCTTCACCAGGTTAATTCCGAGCATATATCGCGATTCTCCAGTTGTGCTCTGTCAACTCCTTTTTTAAATCCCGAGAAAAGGAGATTTTAAGGGGAAACATCGCTTCCTCTCTCACTTTTTATTTTTTGCAATTTATATATTGACTTTGCTTTTTAAAATAAGCAACTTTTGCAAATTTGTTTATATATATTTTGGGTTTTTGTTAAATTATCGCTTCGTTTTCTACCAGTCAGTTGCTTTAAGTGTTTGCTTTTTAATTAAACGCTTTTACTGAGTACGAAATGTTTCATGTTTGTATGTAAGGTTGGAATTTTGTGATCGATTTTTCACTCACTTCTTAATGCACTAGAGTTCTGAAATTTTGTATATTTATTGGGTCTTGATGACAATAATATTTTAATAATTTTAGAGCTCTCAATTATCAATTTTTTAAAAATGATTGTTTATAATCATAAATTAAAGCTAGGTATCGGAGATTTTGGACCGTGCGTCCATACGCTAAGTTAAAAAAAATCATCATGCTTATGTCCAAGTCCAGGCAGTCACGAACACGCCCGGTTACGTTAAATTCCATGCTCCCCGTTGGGGCATGCTGCGATCGTATCTCAAACTGCAGAGTCGAACATTCTACTCTCAATACTCAGCATGAAACCAGTACATTAATTAAACTTTAAGAATAGGACCACTTAAAATTAAATGAAAAAATAGAATGATTGCTATAAGTCAATTATGAGGTCCCTTAGAGGAATGGATTATATTTCATTTGCAGATTTAAAGATTCAAAATACAGGAAATGTAACAGGGGAAAGTGATGGATGTGTAGCTTTTGGTGGTAAAACTAAACACACAAAGCTATCTAACAAATAACGTTTATTAATAAGCATTTGGACGAACACGCTAAAAACACAAACACTAACAAATTATATTCATGATGTCGACACTATATGATACTGATACAGCAAGAACAAAATACATTATTAATAGTGTTGATTGTAGACATTGCTTAGGAGAAGCGAGACCCAATTAGAAGCAATTTTGGTCACCCCGATTTCATTAACGACGTTTAATCAGATTATAGGGTATATACATCTAATATGTCTATATTATGAGGTCTTAATAGCCTAGATTTATCTATGTAAATGAGGAATCCGGGAATTTTTTTGAGTATTACCCAGAGATCGATTTGAAAAGAAAAAAAATCGAATAGTCTCTAGATTTTTTTTAAAAAAGGACCACTTCAGTTTACATTTTAAATTTATTTACTAAATTATTCAAAATAAGTTAGTAAATTACGTTAAAAAAATTTTGTAAATAGGTGACTGTTTGTTAATATGATGGAATAATTGATTCCCATATTGTGAGCATCCGCACATAATTTTAAATATCGTGAAATCTTAGCTGAAAGGCTGGCCATCAAAACCATCGAATTGAAACAGATATCTTTGTAAATTATCTATATATTATTCCAAATCAATAATAACTCCCGAATCGGTCAATTTTGACATTCTGTCACAGAATAAAGTTGTTATTTCCAAATAGACTGCACTCTGGCGTAGGGCCCCTTAGAAGAGGGGCTCAATTGGGAGCAATTGGTCCAATCGACTAAAAGTCGGCCCTGACTGTAGAACAAGTTTTAGTGCTGCCCGTTCTGGTCTCCACATGACTGCTGCATGGGAAAATAAATGACGGCTTGATACCATGGTGGCTAGAGATACTGATTGTCACAGATGGAATGTGCAGTGCCACTTAAGAGATATGATTATTAAATAATACTATGGTGGCTCGAGTGGAAACCTCTAATCTCTTTCATTGTGGCACTAATTTCGAAACGTCTGTATCTGAATTACACAAGATATCACAGCCTCGAACAGTTATAAAGATTGGCCATGTTCACGATCTCGACTCGGAAAGATACTGTTTAAGAGTAGAGAGCTAATCATCGTGAGTATAATTCACATTCGACAACCTCTACCAGTGACGTAACGACATAAAATGGCTGCCAGCGCAAATTCCGAAGGCCCCCCAACTTTTGATTTCGAAAGGTGATCCTCATTTTTTTCGGAAATTTTATGCTGGGGAGTGAAGAGAATAAACGAAAAAATAAATATAAAAATTAATACATAAAACATTTTTGAGTTGATATGATTTACACATGATAAATAACTTCACGATTGTCATATAAGGATACCTCTTTAATTTAAAAGTCATCATACGAATATTTTACAAAAATGGTTTAAAAATAAAACAAATTTTATAAAAACAATTCCAAAGCTTTTTTTAAATGAAATTTTGCTAATTTCAAAGAAATTCTTATCCGTTCTATCTTTAATCACTTAAATAGGACTCAAATAAGAAATTCAAACTGTTGTTGGTGTGAAACTTTTGATACATTAAAAAATATAAATAAAAGATGCGTTGCATTCATCTAGTACTTGAAAAAATTCTAAAATGTGTGCAAATCTTTTGATCCATCGAAGAAAACCACATAGATACGAATAATAATTGAAAAAATTATGTGCATTACTTTTTTGTTAATGATCCGTTTTGTATTCTTATTATTGAAAATATATACGTCATTTCGATATCATGTCCAAAAGAGCTTCATAACTGAGCATGATAATATCATTTCTTAATAATAATTATTATCAAGTGATTATGATAAAAACCTTCAAAATAAAGTTACTAAAATATACAAAAGAAAGGGAAAGGAAGAGCCATTATTACGTTATTTGTGAAAATAATTTTATTGAAAAAATCTGCTGTAAATTTAGCAGACCGTTTGGAATATTGCTTCATAATTCGAATTTAAATTTTACTTTCTTATTCAATCTTTCATATTTTAAATGGAAATTCTTTTAGAAAAATCTCTCTACTTTAATGAAAAGTAATTTAAAGACTTTTTTTCAATACTAATTTAAGATTTCGTTTGTGAGGAATAAATCCTCCAAAACTGGAACTCTCTTCAACAAGAGAGCAATTTTAACTTTTTCCAAGACTTCTCATATCAAAACGCATACACTAAATAAATATCAATACACTTAAGTACTAAAATACTTGTGAAAACATAAGGATTACAAAAAAAAGACTAACATATTTAAATAACTATTTTAGGTTAAGTATCGGTAGTTCATGATTTAGCAGTCAAGGCAAATCGAATTGTGTTTGTTAACAGCAAAATTAATTGGTGACAATAACGTGAGTCACCGGGGAAGGAATATACTTCAGATTACGACAGGAACTGAATTTCTCTTCTTTATGTATTTATTCTTGTTAATTATTAAAGAAATCGCTTTAATTTTTCTTGATTTCTACTTCAGTGCGGACTGATAATTTTTACTTATAACTTCAAAACTTTGTGTTTTTCTCTCTATCTCTCTTTCGGTTTTTTTTTTTTTTTTTTTTTTTTCGTTTGGCAGACCAACTGCATCAGAGTTTTGAGAAATAAAATTCAAAATAAACACTACCATATTTTCAGCATACAAATTATGCAAATATTCCGTACTAAAAAGAGATGTAAAGATGGCGAAATAATACAGTTAACTTACGTCTTTCAAAGTTTCTGGAATGCTCTTTCGCTACGCCAAAAAAATGGAGGTATTTTTCCCGTTCTTCACGCTTTGCTAATTGAAAATAGGAATGCCACTTTTTTTCTAACCATTTATCATCAACTGTGGAAGAAATCGAAATACAATCAGTATGAATCAGGTATACCGTAAGAAATAAGGAGAAATTCTGCGGAAATAATCATCACTAACTATCTTCCCTTAACTCCCACCCCACCGAGACACAAATCTGTTAAAAGGACCTTCCTTTTAAACGAGCTTTTAATTTCATAGATAGGGGTTTGGGTCAACAAATCTCTGAAACATAATATTACTTGTTATTTTGTCGCAGATTGAAGCTTTCGGGTTCTAAAAATGATTGTATCCTTAACATATAACCACACTTTGTGAAAATCATTTCAATTTTTAAGAATCTTGGGAGAAAGAGCTTTAAAAAATCTACTTTCCTTTTAAATATAACCAATTTATTCCTTAATTTTGCAGCCTCAACTACTTGAACAAACCACTATCTCTAAAGAGAATTGCGGTTTTCGTATAAAAATTTTACTCTATCTTGGGTTTGCAAATTTCCATTAGAACAAAATATATATAATGAATTATTTAGAAATAATAAAGTGGTGCGTTTTAATAAATTCTTCATTTTGGATATTTTCTAATAGTATGAAAATGGTACACAAAATTTCAAATATGAAATGTTAAATGTGCAATTGTTTAATTTAAAATTTCGAGTAATCGTTGAAAAAGATGGGAATATTTTCTATTACAAATCACATGGAGTTCTTCCAAATATTATTTGCCATTTTTGCTCAGACCGATTTTCATGGAAAAAAGCCGTTTACACTAGAAGATTTTATCAAGGTGTTTTTTAAATGTCCCAAGCGGACTGAAGTTTTAATTTCGAGATGGTAAGAAAAAAAACCGAGAGCGTAATTAAATAAATAAATAAACAAGTAATATAAAAAAAATTTTAAGTCAATTCCTACTTATGTCAACAAAGAAAAATTTTATTTAGAATTTTTTTTCTCCCATATAAAACTAAAATTTATTAATTAAATTTAATTAATGAATTAATATTTGAAAAACTGTATTAACATCAAGTGTCATCCACTACAAGTTTATAAAAATATATTTGAACTTGAGTGGAAGAATAAAAAGTATTTTATTAACGATTGAAAATTTAAACAAGATATATAAATAAATATATATAGGAAGAGTGTGAACTAATAGTAGGAATTGAAAAATTCTTCGTGAATATTGTTACAAAGCTATAAAGTCGTTTCCCTGAGATGCTAATCTTGGCGACAAACTTGGCGATAAATTTGGCGATTTGGCGGCAAAGTTGGCGACTAAGTTGGCAGGCTAATAAATAAAATTAATGAATTTAATTTAATGAATTTAATTTAATTAATGAATTAATATTTGAAAAAACTGTATTAACATCAAATATCATCCACTAAAAGTTTTTAAAAATGTATTTGAACTTGAGTGGATGAGTACAAAGTATTTTATTAACGATTGAAAATTTGAACAAGATATATAAATATATATAGGGAGAGTGTGAACTAATAGTAGGAATTGAAAAACGAATTTAAGTAACAAAGACTCGTCAAATAATAATCGTTTAGACTTGTAGGCAGGTTTCGGAACTAACCAAAGTGAGATTCGATCACCAAAATATACAGTTCTTCGCCTATATCTGCCTTCTAAATTGGAGCAATACCAAACAGAGCTCACTATGATGAGGTGACTGTATTATCCATGAAAACAGAAAGCAAATCATCGCGAACATCCGAGTATAATTTCAGAATAGTCAGGGCCGTACCGAGGTGATCCTGCGCCCTTGGCGGAACTGGCAAAGCTGCGCCCCCTTACGTGACACATTTTCATTAATTTTTCATCCCTTCTATAAAACCCCTACCCGGAAAAAAATTTATTAAATAGGTTTAATAAAAATTACGTATTCTCAAAAATACTTTAAGAAACTATATTCATGAAAAATACTGTACACAACAAAATAAATGTATCATCAAATAAATTACAAATTGCACATATTTTCTAACAGACAGAAAATAAAACAAAATCTATATCTTATTGCTTATTGCAGCTATTGAACATTGGCTTTTGTGTGATGCATAATAAAGAAGATAATTTATTTGCTTCGCACTATGTATAGTGTATAGTACATAAATTACTAATTAGAAATAAAAGAAATTAGAGCTTAAATTAAGAGTTGAGTATATATGAGCTGAATTCAAATTTTATTAATATCAAGTGATTTTCTCTAGATCATAGGTTTCTAACCTGTGGTATACGTACCCCTGGGGTACGCGGGGGACAAGTTAGGGATACTCAAAAGTGATTTTCGTAATGGCGGAAAACACAAAATATAAGAATATTCTAGAATTTCATTTCATCAGGTTCGTTTGAAAAATGAAAATCTTACGAGTTCGAAAGCCTATTTACGGAATTAGAAAAAGGAGAAAGTAGATTAATATCTAGTAATTGAGTAATTGTTAGTTTTCGTCATGACCGACCGCCACGACTTCATCGGGTACTGTGGTCCCTGCATAATAGACCCCATTACGAGCGGCACATGCGACGACCCCCTATTTTTCAGGGATACGACCCGTCATCGGAGATGGGCCCTAAGAGCCATACCACCATTTGTTTAATATTTATTTTCCTTAAGATTTTTAATTTGAAATTGATCGTAAGCACCAAATAATACTTCTTTCTTAAAGTACTTACTTCTCAATATATATTTCTACGCCACTTACAATACTACATCAATCTTCTCATAAAAATTTAATATTTCATTATTTTGTATTGTTTGTTAATCTTCAAAAAACAGTAAGAACACAAACAGAGGGGGGATATTAGAACTTTTAACTTTAGAGATATAAATTTTTAAATCATAATTTTTATTTTAACATTATCTATTTACCATATATCCTTAAGACATATTTTTTTGTTTATCACTGTGTGTTTGAACTTATTCTAAAATGAATATTTTAAAATCTTTTTACTTTTTGTTAATTTTTCATTACATGATTTGTATTCTTGTCACTAATTTGCCTTCTATTTGTAACTTAGAAATTGCTCGTTTAAAGCATTTTTTTTTCAGTTAGAAAATACCAAAGTGCTTATTTTATGCTAAAATTTTTGAAAACGGGGCATAATAATGTTATTTTATAGAAATTGCTTATTATTGACTGTCATACATAATATATTTAAAATCTAAGTTACATATCTGCTGTTTTTCCATATGTTGACATAAACATGCAACATAAAATTTTTGGTGCTGTGAATATGCAGAAGAAGAGAATTTTGATGAAGTAAATTGGACTTATTTGAATGAAGATATCTGGAGTTTCTGAATGCCTCATTTTTACCATTAAAATCATACTTTTAAACCTGCTTTGAAAACTTGAAAGAAGAAGAAAATCCTGTCTCAAATGAAGATGATCTGTTCATATGTGTTGCATTTCTGTATTTCTTGCAATACATTTGTAACCGATTTTCTTGAAATGCCTTGAAAAGTTGAGATGCCTGTGTATCTTGAATTATAATTTTTCATACTGTGTTCAGATTCTTATATAGTATTATTTTCTGCATTATTTCTTTAATGTTTTTTTTATTATTATTTTTTAAATGTCCGCTTATTTTTTCAAACTATATTGGATTTGTTCTCCTTAGAAATCTTAAATGTGACTTTTCGATTTAAAGAAACTAGAGAAATTTGAGATTCCTGGGCTAAATTATTGGCTTCATCTGGAAATTTCACAAATAAATTCTAGTTTTAGTACTTTTCTTTATTTTTAACATAAAATTTCATATGCATTCAAAATATTTTCCTTTCATCTTAATATCAGTTTATAAACTTGCTATTCTAGAAAAGTAAAAGGGATTATAAGTTTTCTCTAACGTTGAGTATTAGAAAAAATGTAATATATATATTTTTTAATTTTCAGTTTGTAATCTTTTCCACCATTTAATACTCACAATTGTAGTTTGCAGGAGTATATGAAGCACTGAAGTTAAAACTGGTTAGAAATATTATTATTTTGTTAAGCTAAAATATTTTTGGTTAGCTGAATAATCCATTTTAATGTGTTGTAATTTTAAATTGGTTCAATAACCTATTTTTTGCAGAATTAATATTGTTTTTATTTGTATCTGAAGATAAATACAATAAACATTCATACAAATTGAGTTTTGATGAAAAATAAATTGAAAAGTGTGCATTGTTATGAAATAAAATGTGCTGTTTTGTATTAAACTACGCTTTTTATTTTGTTTATTTGAAACATTACATATAGTCACACACTTTTTATCATACATGTAATATACACTCTAGGAATTGCATCTTAAATAAAGCATCAAAGTAACATGAGAATATTCTCTCCTGAGAAGTTTTTCATAAAATATGTTTTAAGCTGATAATGTTTTGAACTTTTTTTACCATCTTAGTTTGGATTTTTAATGTTGAAAAATGTAATAAGTAATCAGCAAGGAAATTTTCAAACTTTGACAAGTAATTTTCCCTTACAAAGACTTCTTCAGTGTATCTTTTAAGACTCTTGATATTGGAATTATTGATTTTCACGTTTTTAGTTCAAACATGCAGTTAGATATTATGGGTATTTTGTTAAAGTATTTTTCGATAATTATACTTCTACACTTTTTTCCTGTCATTCTTATTTATAGGACAAACATGAAGTACAGGTTATTGAATTATACATTATATGAGTGAACTATCTACAGATTACAAAAATTATGTTTAGTTCCATATATTTCAAGAATTGTTTTATCAGCAATATGAATCCTAACTGAAGTTAATGAAATGTATAAAGTGTATGATTTGAGGTGAATGATTAGCAGCTGTTAGAAATGTGTTTGCATAATAAAGTATTCAGTATGTATTGTTTATGCAGGCTGAAGAGTTAAAAAAAAAGGCAAGTGCTTATATTTTTATAAAAAGTTAATTACATATAGAGTGTATGGTGAGGTAAATTGATAAGCTGCTGCAAGAAAACCGTTTGCATGATAAAGTATTCATTATGCATTATTTATATATGCTGAAGAGATAAAAAGACAAGTGCTTATATTTTCATGAAATGTTAACATTGATGCAATAGTTTCTACAATAAGGAAATAATCATTTACAACATATTTGAGAATATAATATTTACTTTTACAATAGTATTAGAAGTGTAATCAATGTTGGGAATAAATAATTCAACATGATTAAGGGAGGTTTTCATGAAAATTCCAGTTCCATCTGAAGGGGGTGCCTGCGGGCTGTCTTGTCTGTAGAACCAATATCCGGGGAGGTAGGGATTACAGTTATTTTTAAATTTGGTTTTCTGGACTAAGAGAAAGTCTGGCAAATTTTCATCAACAAAGGTACGAAAGTCATACATTTTATTATTCAGGCATCCGAATAACAAATACAGAGCCCGTGGGACGCGATTTAAGAGGAATCGGGGTTTGTTAGTGAGGGGACATACTGGAGAACTGAGTGGAGTTTATCCACATCATCATTTTGATTGCGCAAGCTTTGTGCTAATAAGGAAACAAATTATATTCTTCATAGTAGAGTAAAATAAAACTATATAAAATAAAATTAATTCTTCAAAGGCACACGCGTATTTAAAAAACAACAACAACGCCGTACCTGAATTTATTCTGAGAACTGAGATAAGTATTTACCTGCTTTTTTTGTTTGTTTTGATTTATTGCAGTTTTTTGCTTGGTGGGTGTACGAAATTTCACAGACCATGAAAAATCAGGTTCTTGACTTTTCATTCTTTGTTGCGCGACAGAGAATGCGGCGTCTCCTTGGAATGTGGGAAGGCCTTTCTTTATCGTTCCCTAACGGGTAGCTTTAAAAACCTACCCTTTTTTTTCCTAAGGCGAAGTATTGTGGTATAGTATAAAGCTTTGTTACGGTTACTGAATGCATTTAAGGGAAGTTACGAACAACTTTTCTAATGAGATAATTTAAGAGCCGGCGTTTTGTGTCCAGTTTCTTTATCATCATTTCTTGGCAGAATCAATCCTTGGCAAATTATCCGATTTACCCGGTACAAAACCGATATCCATTATGGAATTAAACGTTGAATAGTAGAATAGCCAAAAGCTTCACTTCTAAAATGTTAGCTAGTACCAACGGCTTGATTCAAAACATGTCACAAAAGTAGCGAAAGAGAAGTATGCGAAGGAAGGCACATGTAACGTCAAAATCGACTCTGCCAATTACAGTTCGTTTCGGATTTCAACAACATTCCTGCTGTTTCGATGCATCTTTCGACCTCAATATTAAAAGAAATAAATTTTTAAGTAAAATTACACTTACATATTTGAAATTAGAATGATTTTTTCTATCAATACGGATCGCTTTCACGCGTTTTTTAAAATGCTGAAGTTCCCCATTTCAGAACGACTGTGTTGTGATCCGCATGTTAGAGCATAGCATGTGTTGCCATAGATGGCGCTGTTACTCAACTAGAATATTGGCAGTTAAGCCTGGTAAGTCAAGGAACGAAAGCAGTTTTGACTTGTTGCGTCGTTGTAGTATGTAGCTCAGCGTGGGAGAGTGCAAATCTTGTTGCTCCATTAGTGAATACACATAGAAGGAGAATTCTCTGTGAGTGAATATATGAGCAGAAAGTAGTCAGTCATGTAATTCGATGTGGATAGCGTCATTACAATTTGTGTTTACTATCTAAGTCAAGTGTTTAAGTTTATCGTCTTCCGTCCATTTGTGTGTTTGTTATCAAATAAACTTTGTTCTTCAAACTTGGTACGGTTCTTGAATATAGAACAACGCGGACCACCTCTCTTGTTTACGATGAGGTAGCACATGATACCTCAGACTGTATGCAGCTATAATCACAAAAGTGGTGTTTAGGTACAGCAAAGTGGTTATGCACTGTCCTATGAAACTGCTTGCAGCACCAACCGGCGGTAATCTTCGGAAGTAGTGTCCATATCTCGAAAACGGCACAATATAGGTGAAAAAATTACAAAGGTGTAGTTTAGAACAGAAACACACTTAATGGACATTAACTGTAAGAATAGAATGCTTAAACTTCATTGATTTGTTCGCGATTTCCAACACTGTTACATGACGAAACGTGTTAGAAAGAGAAAAGAAGCAATTTTAGATGTTCAAACTCTATGTCAACTATAAATACGCATTTGGACCCTCGTTTATCCACGTTGCACAACTTTTAGTTGTTGCGTCGCTGACGCAAGCACCAGTAATACGTTGTCGAAGGTCCTGCAATGTGAATGGAGAGGTCGCATACACATGTTCTTTGAGGTTTCCCCATAGGAAACAGTTATATTGGGACATTTTTGTCCGAGTAATATTTTATCCTTTCATCCACGTTTTGTGACGTCACAGTTTCGGAAATCGCGAACAAACAAACATGGGCTTTAAGTTTTATATTCTTTGTATTAATAACGATAAGGTATCTTTTTGTACTAAATAGATGATGTTCTACAACTTTGTAGTTGACTTTTTCCCCCATATCCTTCCATTTTTGACATAGGAACTTTAATTCCGCAGTTTGCCTCCAGGTAGCGCTGTAAGTGATTTCATAGAGTAGCGCAGAACCACTTTTATATACCTAGACACCATTTTTATGATTATAGCTGCAGTCGTTTGAAATTAAGGGGAGGGGGAGAGTAACTTTAATGGGCACCCTGTAGAAATGCATATATATATAATCACATACCCAGGTAGCACAGAAACATTATACAATGTTTGCACAATGTTATACAATATTATGAACACCGAATACTGTAATAAAGTATTGTATTGTATGTATCAGTATTTCCGAGATACTAAATTTTCACAAATAATATAAAAACAATGTTTATTTATAAAAATCTTCATTTTAACTCAGGATATCACTCGATTGGAGGTTTTATTACAAAAACACCACTGGAACAATTATTCTTTAAGATGCTGAATATCATATCATACTATACAATACAATGCACATGATATTTTGACTTTTACATTGATCAGCATTGATCAATATTTTAAGATGAAGTTATTCTCATGTCCAATAGATGGCAGCACAAAAATACAATAACGCTATATTAAACAGTATTGAATGATATGTCTGAAAAAGTATTTTTAAAAAATGTTCATTTGAATAATAATGTTAACATAGTCATTTTGTTTTACTGTATATAAAAGGCGGGCCGGATTCAGCTAAGGAAGCTAACCATAAAACAGCTCTCACGATATGGACGAAAAAAAAAAATTGAGTGTTATTCTCATCGTAAAAATATGACATGATTTTTTGTTCCGAATCTTGTATTTGATTTTCAATCAATACTGTTATTATAAATGTTCAAGGCGTCTCGTAATACATTGAAAGAAGAATAAATAAATTTCAAAATTATTTGAAAACCTTTCAAACATATTATTATAATTACTTTTAAACCTTATTGCCTTTTAATTTATTAAAATAAGAAACTTAGATATAAGAGCTAAAATTGCTTCCTCTTTGACTTCTAATTTCATTTTGAACTCGAAATTGTAACGATAAAAGATAATTTAATTAAGAAAACTATTCAGATTAATTATGAATGAACATGAAATTTCGTAGAGATCCGAACTTTGTAACTACATTTTATTATCATCATTTACGCTCTCTGCGGTAAGTCTGTCTGGTTCCGAGGTAAGGTTCTTGGTTCGCTTGCAGAAGGTCCCGGGTTCAAAGCTTGCTGTAAGTAGAGGTGTTCAAAAAATCGCACAGTGTTACCCCTAAGTTCAGCACATTGAAATCAAGTGATTAACATTTTTTCATGCTTCTAAAATGCATTTTTAAAATATTCACTATAATGTTATATTATATATTATTATTCGGTATAGTACAATATTATTTAATATGGTATAATATTATACAGTATTATATGACATTATACAATATTATATATTATTCAGTATAGTACAATATTATACCATATTGAATAATATTATACAGTATTATATGACATTATCCAATATCATGAAAAAAACATTGTACAGTATTGAAAAAGTCTTACGTTTTACACTGTTTCAATATTGGGAAAAATATTGTACAATATTACTTTCTCGAATTTTATGATATAAGACAATATCTGGTGCTACGTGGGTATAATATATAGACTTTTGGCACTCTCTCTCTATATATATATATATATATGAGAAAAGTCTATTTATATATATATTTTTTACTAGCGTTTCGCTGCCCATTAATACGCTATGCCCGAACCTTGGGAACAACTGCTCGAGAATCATCTGTTAATGTGTCTCGGCATAGATTACACATCGTGTTTGCAGCTTACGCGTCCGGAGCTACGAGGGCGAACTTTTGTCAGAAAAAAACACTGCCCGATTGTTTTTCGTACAAATTGTGACAAAATCGTCTTGTGGGTGTTCGTGAATGCAGTCCAATAAGTAGGATTAAACAATAAAGCTCTTAATTTTACAAATATTCTAGGGAAAGGAACGAAGCACAAGTATTAAAACAACACTTGTTAAAATCTTCAATAAAGATCACCAATAAATCTCAGACACAGAACTTTCAATAGCGGTCACTAGTCTTGTTGATCAAGCGCTCACTAGTTCTTGTTGATCAAACTCCAACTGACTACTCTTGAATTGGAAGTTTTAACGGAGTACTCGCCCCCGCAGGGGGATACCTCCAATCCCTGAAGACTGAAGAACATTGCGTGAAAGTAGGTTGGCCTCTACTTTCAACTTCGATGGGTTTAAGAAGATGTTAGAAGTTCGTGCCATCATACCATGTCTCACCGGGAGCAAGAGCGTCTCGTCGCTGTCTGAGCTGTGAATGAGGATTCTTCATAAACAGGCGGTAAATGAAGCTGGTGTGCCGGCCAATCAGAGCTTAGCAGTGGAGTGGTGGGCGGTGCAATGGTCCTCTGCTTTTCAGGATGAGAGCCAAGTAGTGGTTTTTATGGGTAATTATTAGTTAATTCGAGAAGAAGATTTAATATTTCCGTGTCATTTTTGACTAATTTTATCTTTTCGCTAATCTCTATTAAATTGGGGAACCTTTTGAAGGCGTCATTGATAATTCGCACAGCATTAAAGTTCCTCTGGAAGTCAGAGAAATCTTCAGATTTAGCTTGTGAAATCGGTACGTAAACAGGAGTTTGTTGGGGTTCTTCGGGTTTGTTGATGTTAGCTTTAAGTTTTGGAACACAGGTAGGGGGTTTGTTTTGTTTAATTATCGGATATTTTGGGCATCCTCGCCACGAAACAAGGTGTCCTGTCTCCTTACAGTTGAAACAAGTGGGGTTATCGATTTTTGATTTGATTTGACAAAGTCTAGTTTTAAGGGGACCGTTGCATTTAATGCAGCGGAGCTTGCATCTACAGTTTCTTGTGCTGTGAAAAAATTCGGAACAATTAAAACACATGTTTGCGCGATTCTTTTTTCGATATCGTTCAATTTTAACTTTGAAGAAGTTAATTTTATCAATTTTGTAGATGTCGTTAACATTAGGAGTTTTTGCTAGTTCGACGAGAAAAATTTGATGGAGAGTTTTAAGCCTGAAGTTTCGGAGTTGGTTTATTCTTATTACTTTAAAGTTATTTTTCTCAAGTTCAAGAGTTAGGCTTTCTTTACTGTGATCTGGGGGCAGGTTTTGAATTACAATTTTGATAGGTCTGTGAGCAGGTGCTTCCGAGAGCACAAATTCTTTATTCGATTTATTGAGGTACTCAATTATTTTTTTTCGATCTTCGAGGGAGTGAGGGGAGATCCTGATATATCCACGATCGTATTTGTTAGTGGTTTCAGGGTGATTTTTAAAAAATTTCCTGTATGGTTAGATTGTAATCTTCAGTAAGTTTGAGATTAATTGCAGGTATGAAAATTTTGGGGGAGTCCTTTGAGTTATCGTGATCTTCCACATCCATGAGATGTTGGTCTACGAGATATTAAATGGCAAATTTGGATATTGGTGCTATAAAGATGTCGATTGTCTCTGAGCCAAGAGGCTGTATATTTACGGGAAGCGTCATCCTTCGAAAAAAGTGGCATTCGAAGTGATGAGTTAGTTCGCTGGTTAAATGCCTTCGGGGACAGTGCATTGCTGCTGAGCGAGCTCCTGGAACGTCCTCCCTCTGACATGTCCGAGGAGAGAATGAATTGGTTTGAGAGCTTAATTTTATACCTTCTCAACAAGACGTGACGTCATTACATAGGAAGTGATGCAATCTCTAGAAGTTTGATGAAATTACTGGCTCCGAGTAGATATAGGACGACAGATCAGGATTTTCTAGAAAATTCCTTTTGTCGCCAAATTTTTTGCCAACTCGCCAAGTTTGTCGCCAAATTTTTCGCCAACTCGCCAAGTTTGTCGCCAAGATTTTCATGTCAGGGAAACAACTTTACAACTTCAATATTCTTTAATTTTCACGCTTATATTTTTAATGTATTCTACTTGGTATAGTTTGTCAGATTTAAGAAGGTTGACTTCGAAAATTGATAAAAGCTCTTTGAGTTTTGAATTATTTATTTGGTTTATATGGGCAATTCTGAATCCTTTCGCAATTAGATCAACTTTAATAGCTTTTACTGGCGTTTCAATAGACGATCCCTTAACTACTTTTTTATCGGTTCTTCTGCTCGTTGAGATACTATAAAGTATTCCACTTTTTATTTTTCCAGGTATATAGTTATCTGCCTGTGATCAACTGAGATTTTGCAGTATACATGTATAAATTCTGCTATTGATTTGGCTGTGTGGCTGGTCTTGGGGATTTTATTAAGTCTTCTAAAGAGCACTTTAATGTTGGAAATATTTTAGATTATAATTGAAAGAACCAGAAGCGGCCCGAGGTAGCTTTACCAACCGGGTAAGGCAACAATATGGCGCCCCCCACATATTTTTTAAAATTTTATAATGCCCGTATTCTAAATATCAAACAAAATTTTAGAGAAAAATAGGCATATTTTACTTGTAAATACGATTAAATACTACTATGATGAGAAGTTTTAAACTTCAGATATATTTAAGATTATACAGAGGTCATTGAAGCAAACACAATTTATTCAATAAATTCATTTTAAAAATATATGACTTTATTTCTCAATTTTATTAAACCATATTTTTCTTCATACTCTTCCCGCTTTGACGCCATTCCGGAATTTTTCGCCACGGGCAGTTGCCCGGTTTGCCGGGCCTCGGGCCGCCTCTGCGGGTTAGTGTTGATTTCACTCGTCCTCATAATCTTTTCAGATCAGCTTCACTCAATTGATCCATATTACCATGAATAATAATAATACTAAATATATATATAGTGTGAAATATAAATTTGACGCAGTAAAGACTCCATTACAAATAAGATGCTAAAAAATTTGCCCCTGAAAATTATAATAAAACTGACTGAAATTTTTAATCAGATGCTCAAATTCAGACACTTTCCTAACTCCTGGAAAACGGCTAGAGTTCTGCCAATTTTGAAGCCGGGAAAAGATCCGACTATCCCTGTTAGTTACCGACCAATATCGTTGTTACCAACTCTCAGTAAGCTAGGAGAGAAATTAATCCTAAATAGATATTTAACACATGCCACAAAGCTCAGGCTTCCCATTCTTCAGCAATTTGGGTTCACCCCACAACTTTCCACGACCCATCAGCTCCTTAGAGTTGTATAGCATATTAATGAAGGGAAGAATTCCATTCTGGCTACTGCTGCTATATTCTTAGATATTGCAAAAGCTTTCGATAAAGTGAGGACCGAGGATCTGATTCACAAATTAATTGCTTACAAATTTCCTCAATACATTATTGAGATAATACAATCATATCTTACGAATAAGCACTTCACTGTTCTTGTTAATAACTCAGACTCTACACCAAGAAAACTTCAGGCTGGCGTACCCCAAGGAGGAATTTTGGCTCTTATAATTTTTGTTTTGTACATGAATGACATCCCACAGGTCAGAAATATTATGATCAGCCTTTACGCCGATGATACGGCCATACTCTCGCAAGGTAAAACCCCTGATAAAGCTATTGTACCCTTTCAAAACTACCTTAAAAATTTAGAAGCCTGGCTTGTGAGATGGAAAATTAAACTAAATGTTGACAAGACAGAGGCAATTCTCTTTAACAAAAACAATGACGACAGGCCAAAAGTGAAGGTCTATGGCACCCCAATCGAATGGAAAAAAGAAGTAATATATTTGGGGGTTGTTCTGGATAAGCAACTGAACTTCCGAGCTCATACTAGCTTGATTAAGGAAAAATATAACAAAGCATTCCGTTCCCAATACTCTTTAATCTGTAGGAACTCTAGTCTAAATCTCAGCAACAAGGCACTGATCTATTTAGCGTATCTCAGACCAATTCTCACTTACGCGAGTCCCATTTGGGCCTGCACTGCCAGAAGTAACTTGCGAAGCATTCAGGTGCTTGAAAACAAAACCCTAAGAATGATTGCAAACGCCAGGTGGTACCATCGAAATATTGATATACGAAATGCATTAAATGTTCTTTCCCTGCAGCAGTTCTTTCAAAAGCTTGCTAAAATTTTCTATAGAAAACTGCCGGATATCAATAACCCCGAAATAACCAAAATTCCTGTTTATGATCATAATGATAAACAGAATCGTAAGAGACCAAGAATGACTATCTCACTCTGAGTTCCCCCCCGCACTGTTGTGCATTCCTTTCCTTAACCTTTTTCTGCCTTTGATAATTTTTCACAACTTTCTAATCTCCTATTATATTCTTTGAAAATTATTATTATTATTATTATTTTAATATTTTTGTATTTATGTTGTTTGTAACTTTTTACTGATTTAATTTATTCCTAAATTTGATCTTCCTCATACTGGTTTATGCATTTTGATTATCAGGTCTAGTTTTCATTTCCACTTAAGCCCTAATGTGTTAGATTTTCAGATGGTGGGGCTTCAGGCCCCAAGGAGCTGAAACCACCACAAGTTATATTTGGGCATACTTACCTGGCATTGGGGATGCCTTGATCAAGAAGGAGGCTCCCCCGAGCAGAGGCCCTCCATTGCACCACGGAGGGTTGACGTTCGCCACATCCGCAAATCGCGGTTGCTTGGGGTGCACAATTTTTGGTAGCTGGGACTGCGTTCGCGCTGTCCCATACAATTCAAAGAGAAGTAAACACGGGAACCACCCACTAGCTATTCCAGGGCTTCTTTTGCAAATATCACAACTAACTCAAGCGATGCCATTTCATAACAGCCGACTTACTCAGTTCAGGTTGCTTTCATAGAGATAACCTGCGATTGTTCCTCTTCTTCACCCCAAACTGAGAAGTGCTCCTATTACTGGGTCTCGTATGAATATCCATGTTAATCGTTTGTCACGCCCAAGACTTCATCACGCTTTTATTTTAGGAGCTTATCGTGTTCACCAGAGCACTGATTTCCTGCAACTCGAACATTAGATTCGAAACGCGCACGACGGATTTTGAATCACAACTAAGATCTGCGGAGCAAATATATTCTAATAAGTACAGATTCATTATCTGCACTGTCACGACTTAGGATACGACAGAATTGACTTCTTCGAGGAGTATGTTAAGTGATACTGAACCAGATTTACTTCTTTCCTTAAATATTTTATGCCACGGTTAAAGTGCAGTAAGATGCATCGATATAAAGCATCTCCGCTGTGCTCAACTCAGACAAAAGTTATTAAATTGAAAAGGAAACCAATAAATGTCATCTATATTACATCTGAAATATTTTGGAAATCAAAACTTCGTAGAGAGATGAACATATGCGAAAACAGACAGCTTGCACCGTTTACAGACCTCTTTTTTAAACACTTTTATTTAACTTCGATAGTTTCATGATTGTAAAGATGGAATTTTGTAATCGATTTTTTTTTCGATCACTTTCTGACGTGCTAGAGTTTACAAAGTTTGTTCACTTGCGTACTCTCTGTGAAAATACACTATATTAGTATTTTCAGAACTTAATTATCAATTCATTTAATAAAATTGTGATTCTACACCAGTGACGCCACATCGCAAAGAATCTGAGGAGAAAAAAAATATTGTTTTCAATATACTATAAAATTTATAACAATGAATTACAAATGAAAGTCTAAAATTAGAGAATAATGAAATAATAATAACAGTGCATTAATAAATTTGTGTTTTTAAAAAATATATTTTTTTATTTAATTTATTTTTAAAGACTAATTCATCGGTGCAGCCTCCTAAAAATAGAATGGTGCATTGGCTCGAAAACAAGATTTAAGCTTAGTATTCTGAAGTTCGTTTTCTAACTTAATAGTTTTTACTGCTTCCTGTTATAAGATTGAAAATGAAAGCTACCTTTTTGCTGCCTAATACGAGCACTTCTAAAATAGTTCATTCTCACACAAGAATC
Source organism: Araneus ventricosus (assembly GCA_013235015.1). Classification (NCBI taxonomy): domain Eukaryota; kingdom Metazoa; phylum Arthropoda; class Arachnida; order Araneae; family Araneidae; genus Araneus; species Araneus ventricosus. Next base: position 2,355 of record BGPR01018406.1, on the reverse strand, counting down.
TGCTCATACAGCAAATAAAATCATATCGAGAGAATTAGACAACAAGGTCGTTCTGTGTAGACATCGTAATGGTGTCCTAGCCGCCAACCATTCTAGTATCATTGGTCTTCGAAACGAATAGAATGAATCAACTTTCCGGATTCTCACCACAACCCGCATTAATGAAATTAGTAGAAAGTACCACTTCTGAAGTTATTTCTTTTCTTATATATAAATATACCGAGTAACTGCCTTATGCATTTACACTGCAGATTTTCCTGTGAACAACCACATAACAAACTGCTTCTTCGCTGATGACACGGCAATCCTGGCCCAGGGCAGCACTACTAAATTTGTTATAAGAACTCTTCAACGTGGTCTTACTGAAATCGAAAAATGGTGTACGCTTTGGCGTGTTGCCATTAACACCGACAAAACACGCTCTGTAATGTTCCGTAAAGGACATCCTAGGAACAATCTACAATCTCTCACCTTTTTTGAAGAAGAGCTGTCTTGGGACAAGGAGGTTAAATACCTTGGTTTAATCTTAGACTCCAAACTTACTTTCCACAGCCACATTAAATATAATACTGATAAATTCTGGGCGAAGGTTCACGTGATCATACCTTTAATCGGTAGAAAATCACCACTTTCCCTCAACAACAAAGTGCTTCTCTTTAAGCAGATTCTTCGTCCTATCCTTACTTATGCATCGCAAATCTGGGGTCTTGCTGCCAAAACTCATCTCAAAAAAGTGCAAATTATGCAAAACAAGATCTTGCGAATTATGACCAATGCTCCTTGGTATATACGAAATGATGTCATACACAAAGACCTCAAGCTGGAATCAACAGAAAATCATATCCAAGTTCTCTCAAGGAAGTTCTTCCAGCAAATCACCAGAAATACTAATCCAACAATTTTAGAACAATTGAATTTCACTAACAATAACGGAAAATATCCATTCCCTTATGCTACAACTAAATGGACTCTCCCGCTCAAGCCTCCATAATGCTTTTTGCTCCCATTTGCCTCCCAATACTCTCATTCCAACTCATTTGCTTCATTTTTTTTCTGATTGTCTCCTCTGAATCACCTCCAAAGGTACAAGTACATAAAGTTTTTTTCATTGCTGTTACACTCATTCTGAGTAAAAGTGCCTCGGCACTAACACTCTAATAACATCGAATTTAGTAGTGCCTTATGCTCTGGGGTCTAAAATTCTTGTGTTACCTGGATACTTTCCTGGACGGAAGCAACTATGGAGCAAGGCCGTGGAGGCGCGACATCACCTCTCCCGCCTGAGTTTATCGAGTCAATAGAGATCTCCGATGATGAGCCCACCAGGTGTCAGCAGTTGCGTGCGCTTGCGGAGAAATGCTGCCATTACCGGGAAAAAATCAAGAGTGCCCGATTCCTGATGAATTCGGAACCCAATGATCCGTACCTGCCTACGCTTACACAAATGGAAAAAGCCTATGTAATTTCTCTGTCTGCTCTGGAAGAAAGGGTAAGTGGATTTGGAACTTGTCCTGTTGTCAATTGCATTTACCATGTACCTAATGAGAGGAAATCTGTGCATAAACGTGTTAGAAGTGTTAATCATAAAAATGATAAGTCCAAATCATTAAAACATAATGTTAATAGTTCTGTTAGCGATTGTGATATTGGTCAAGTAATTGTTAATACTAATGATGGAATGTCTGTTATTGATATTTCTAATGTGTCTATTAGTGATGGTAACAAAGTGTCATTAAATGATAATGATATGGATCGCAATAGTGAATATGTGCAGCCGCCTAAACGGCTCACTGCCAAAATTAGTGTTAAGCATAACTTAAATGATTCTGTTGTTAGTGAAAATAAATTTGATAAATTAAGTGTTGACGATAATGAGGCTGAACAAGGTGTAATTATACCAATTAAACGTCCCCCTCCTATAATGCTAAAAAGAACTGAACATTTTATTCAGGATCTAAAAAAGATAAATGATGAATGGGGACCAGTTGAAAGTAAACTTGGTGGTCCCTATATAAAATTGTTTACTCAGAGTGATGAAGCCAGTCATAACCTAACAAAATTTTTAAGAACAAATGATATGGGTTATTTTATTATTGTACCCAGATCTGAACGCCCTATCAAAGTTGTAATACGAGGACTTCCGCGTGACCTAAACGTTAATGTGCTCAAAAAAGCATTAGTTGAGGAATATGAATTTGTTGTAGACAAGGTTGTCCAACTAACCCGATTTAAAACTAAAGAGCCATTAGAGCTGTTCCAAGTAACGTTGCCGAACATAGAAGTAAATAAGGGCATCTGGAAAATTACTTCCCTGCTCTATCTAAAGATAAAGGTTGTAAAATTTGAACGGAAAAC